>OVAX01001542.1:0-20820 GCA_900406405.1 Lepidium africanum | reverse complement strand
AAAAATTCCAAAAAAAAAAAAAAAAAACAAAACAAAACAAAACTCTTCCAATTAGACCCTTTGATAGAAAATGAAATCAAGGGTATACCTGTTGTAATTCATGTTGATACAAATTAGAAAAAACAAAACTCTTCCGAGAGTTTTGCATTGGAGAACCTTTAACCAAAAGAAAAAAGAAACATAAGACGCAACATAACTCATCTCTATATGTTCCAATTGCTTATGGAAACCAAATTGATGGGAACAAAACTCCATGTAAATAAGATTCAAACCTGAAAACCACATGACAATGATCCTTCAATATAAACTTAAAAGACGGTGTGGAGGAATTTTGTAATAGATGTGATTTATCTTCTAATTAAGGATGATTAGGAAAAAAAAAGTTAAAAGAGCCAGTTTTTGGGGTTTAAGACACGTGTCAGTAAAAGAGAGGTAGTTTTAGGGAAATCTACTTGTGGATTATTCAATAAGAATTTAAAAAAGGAAAAAATGTCAATTTAACTTTCCAAAAATAGTTGATTAATCCTTGAATTTTGGATGTGGTTGATTAAACCTTCAATTTTTTGTTGACTTTTGAAAAAACCTTCAACTCTCCCTTGACTCGGCCAATTAAACCTTCCGATAATCCCAAATCAAAAATTTTCTCTAAATTTGAAAGCCATATCGATTTTGGAAATTCGATTCAGTTCTTATCTTCTTTTTGAAGAACCCCTAAACTTGATTTTCTCTTTTATTTTAAGAATGAGCTTAACTTCGTAGGTTTGAAGTATCGAATACAACATTTCAAACCGACGAATTTGAGCTCATTCTTGAAAGAAAAAAGAAAATCAAGCTTACAGGTTC
Organism: Lepidium africanum; assembly: GCA_900406405.1. NCBI lineage: Eukaryota > Viridiplantae > Streptophyta > Magnoliopsida > Brassicales > Brassicaceae > Lepidium > Lepidium africanum. Next base: position 19,977 of record OVAX01001542.1, on the reverse strand, counting down.
TTTAGAACGAAGATTAGAAGTGAATCAAACTTTCAAAAACCAATTAGGCTTTCGATTTTAAGTCAATTTTGGTTTATGATTATCGGAAGGTTCAATTAGCTGAGTTAACGCAAAGTTGAGGGTTTTTTCAAAAGTCAACAAAAAAATTAAAGGTTTAAGCAACCACATCCAAAGTTCAAGGTTTAATCAACAATTTTCGGAAAATTCAAGGTTAAATTGACATTTTTCCCATTTTAAAAATAAAAGTCAAACCTTTTAGGCAATCTATAAAGTTTAAGAACCCTAATTGTGATCTTCTTCTAATTAAACCTTTCATACTTGATTTTTCTTCTAAGGTTTCTCTTTTCTTCTTCTTACTTTGGTATTGGATCTATGGCTACCAAAAGGAGGAAACTTGGCTCTACATATGCAATCAGCTCCTTTCCAGATGAGATACTTGCTCGTATTTTGTCTTGTCTTCCCACTAAACAAGCTGCTGCTACATCACTTCCCACTAAACAAGCTGCTGCTGCTGCTACATCCAAAAGGTGGAGGTATTTGTTTCCATTGATGAATCGATTCTTTGCATGTCAACATCACTTCTATTTAGACGACTCTGATTTACTTTATCATGAGGAGTATGTTACAAGAAAGAGGAAAGATGTTATTCATCATAGCTTCAGGAATTTCGCAGATAAAACTTTTTCCGATTGCAATTCCATTAAGAACATAAAGAAACTCTCACTAATATGTCAAGATAGTCGTATCAGTTTTGCCCATACTAACCACTGGATACTCAAAGCCTTAGAACAAGGTCTTCAAGATCTTGATCTACGTTTGAAATTTAGTTTGGATCGTGTGAGAATACTTCTTCCTCATAGTAAAATCTTCACAAGCAAGACGCTGGTTAACCTGACTTTAGGAATAGAGTTTAGGTTTATTCCAAAAACATTTCTAGAAGTGTCTCTTCCAATGCTGAAGAGTCTCTTTTTCCATGGAGTTTGGTTTAAAGCTGAAAGATTGTGTCGTGTGATGCTTCCTGGGTGTCCAATACTTGAGGAATTATCCTTAAATTACTTATTAGATTACGAAAGAGAATCTGGTCGAGATGAGCGACCCCTTGTAATATCCCACAAAACTCTTAAGAGACTTAGAGTTCACTACAATAATTGTATCTGGTTATCTCGCTCCACGACATTGGACACACCGAGTCTGGTTTACCTCGAGTACTCTGGCTTAGCTCCTCGTCCTTATTCAAATGCTAGTTTCTTGGATTCCCTTGTTGAAGCCAAACTAGATATTGCTATGGATCAACGACATAATATTTACAGTGACCTATTAACGATCACTAGGTGGTTGCGCAACGTTAAGACACTTTCCTTTTCATTGCTTCTGTTGAGGTCTATTTCTTTGTGTCTACTTTTTCTTTGTCTTGATTATTATCATTTACCATAACCACTAATATGATTTTCGTGTGTGTTTTTCAGGTGATGTATATGTTGACAACTTGGAGGTTACCTATCTTTTCAAACCTTATTAAGCTTTCCTTTGAGAGTAATACAAAACAAGGTTGGAATGTTCTTCCTCGTTTGCTTTAACAAATTTCCAAACCTAGAAACCTTGGTCATCCTTAAGGTGTGTATTGTATCATCAAATCTCTCATTTTAAACTTGATTAGTTGTTTAAACTAACAATCCTAACTCTATACTTGCTCTAGGGCTTGAACTATGCAACAAAAGAGAAAGTTTGCATTGGTGAAAATGAAGTGAAGATGCTGGATATATATGGGTTCACAGGTAGTGATAGAGAATTTAGATAACTCAAGTGGTTCTTGTGCCAAATGAATTTTCTGCAAGTGGTTAAAGTAAAATTGGATGTTGATGATAACAAGAAACTGGAACTCATCAATCAGCTAAGTGATCTTCCTAATCACCCTGAGTGTTTATCTAAAATGCCAAATCAAGGTCTTGTAAGATTCACATCCCCTCCTAGATTAATTTGAGAAATTCTCGAGATTCACATTATTGACAAACTTTGAAGTTGCAATGATTCACGTGTGTACTTGTTTACATAGATAAACTTAACAAATTTTAGTGATTCTTATTTCATGAAATTTCAGTTCTCACTACTTAGGTACAAGGTTGTTTCATAAGAATAGTAAGATTGGAGTTATATCGAGTCTAAATGGTGACATTTCAATGTTTTCCAAAAAACATCTCAATGTTTTTCAATGTAGGATCCAGTGTTATTGGATAATGTATTTGACAAAGTTCATAAAAAGTTAATAAAAATCCAGGTTATTGAAAACAGATTTAGAATCTAATGGATTTTAACTACAATCTTCTCTTTCACCACCAAACTCTTACCAAGTATTCATTTTGATCGGAAAATTCTTTAACCAATAGATAATTCTTATTTTGATTTGGAGTCTGACGAGCCCGAAGCTTTAATTTCAATCTGAGTCTAACGAGCCAAAAAATCTAATTTTGATCATATATCCTTGGAAAAAGGTGCTAAATATGTTCATGAAATCAACCACACAGATTGAGGAGAGTCAAATCTGTGTCTAAGATAATGAGACTCTGACAAGGAGAACGAGAAACAGAGTGAGAGATAGACATGGCATGGAAACTATGTTGGTGAGACAGAAGTGTTAGAACATAACACTTTTTGCCGAATAAACTTTTTATTCTCTGATATTCTATTTTCTATTTACACATATCTTGTTTATGAGATGGTATTTGAAAATCAAATGAATCTATGTAGAACTGATAAATTGATGGTTAGATGGATGAAATGTTGGTGTATGAGTAATGAGAATGAATATAAAATATTGCTCACTTGTGCTATTCCTTTTGTACATGAAAATCGATATGGAAGTAAACTAGATGCTTGTAGAACTTGCCTAGAGGTGTGACCAAGCAATCTGTCAAACAAAGATTAGGAAATCAGTTAGATAAATTGGCTTCGAATGGGAAATGCAGATAAAAAAATGCAAAACATGCAGATCATGCTGATCACGCAGATTATATGCAGATCACGCAGATCATGCAGAACATACAAAATAATAATAGAAAATGAAGTATTTTGATTTTTTTTATCAAAAATAAAATATGCTTAGGATAAATTCAAAACTAACACAAAATAATTCTAATTAAAGAAATTATCAAAAAAAGTTTAAACTATTTGATACAATTTAAATTTTTATTTCAAGTTTATGAATTATTCGGTTAATGCGTTTGTATCAGTTAGCCCTAAGCATAATAACCAAAATTGGAAAACCAAACCAAACCAAAATAAGAGGAAATTAAACCGAACCAAAGCCGACTAAATAACCAAACAGTTCCTAAATTAGAGAACTGAAAGAAACAGAGCCAAATCGAGTCGAGAACTAAATAGTTACCCGAAAAAAATAAAACACAATTGTATATTTAAAATAATTATTTGTATAGAATTTAATAATCTAAATCCAAAATTGTATAGATAAATCCAAATTTGTTAATTAATTTGAATCAAAGTTACTGAAAAACTAAGAAGTCATTGAAATCAATCAAAGAATATTGTATGAGATTCTTCAAAACCCTTTCATCAATTATTTTCATGTGCATCATGCATAAATGTTGAAAGAAAAAAAAGTTTTCTAAAAAAAACTATGTAACGATATATTCTACATTGGATAATTTGATTTTTTTATTAAAAATTTGTAATAATTTCCATAAGAACACATTTACTTATTTCCGTAATTTTCATACTACTTACTTGAGTTTTAAAATTTGTGTTGTCAAATATTTTCTCAATCACAAAGCGTAAATATTCATGATATCGATTAAATAATTTTTAGCTATTTTGAGGAGAAAACTATTATCGAATTGTGATATGAGATAAATATATATATATATATGAACTAATTGTAATATTTAATTAATATATTTAGCTACTAAAAATATATTTGATTTTTTTATTTAACGTTATCGAAATGGATTAACGAATCATAAATACTAATAAAATTGAATATAATAGACAAACTAATTAATGTATTATTAGATGTAAAAAACATTGTGACATATTTAGGTGCATAGAAATAGTTATTGAAATATATTATCACTACTAGCTAAAACTAATTTATCTTTTACATATTATATAATTAGAATAAAGAAGAAACTGAAGGCTCAATGCTAAGGTCATTTAATATAAAAATTAAAACTAATATTAAAGGCTCATCATTGTTAAGGCTCAATAAAACTAAAATCAAAATTAAAATTTACCTTTAAAGATTCGTTTAGAAAAATGGCTAAGACATCACTTATAAGCTTATATATTTATGCCACCTAGATTATTAATGAATGAGTAATTTTTGAGAAAACTAAAAAAGTAAAAAAAATACCAAAAAAAAAATGCAGATTAAGCGAAAAGATAGAGGCTTTGAATGTATTGCAGATTTAATACAGAACTCATGCAAGTGGGGTCACCCTTTCATAAAATTTAAATTGCAGAACAAAAATTAGGAAAGCCTACAAATAATCTGTGCAGATCATAAGAAAAAGGAAAAATAAGAATAGACACCTTCTTATGATGTATGCCCCTAATATGCAATTTTTCCCTTTTAATTTTTTGAAATATTTTTAATTGTGATTAAATAACTACTAATTCATTCACTTCCATACATTATTTCATTACAATTTACTCAATTTATCTTTCTTCTCTACTCATTCACAAGAAGATATGTCTTTTTTTTTCAATTTTTTTCAACTTAATCATTTAATTTATTATATAAATTTGTAAAAATGCAGGATAATCATAAAAGTACAATAAGGGTGAACAAAAAAGGTTAGTGATACTAGAATTATACTTTAAAACATCATCTTCAAACATCACTTTTTATTATTTTTTATAATGAAAAGTATGACATTACTTATAAAATCTGAAATTATTATTTTTATGGAATCTAGTGGATGATTAAATCACATGTAGAATTCAAATGTGTGCATATTTAGTTAAGTTAATAAAAATAAATAAATGTGTATATATATGGGGTCTTTATTATATATCATAGTAAAAGTAATTGAAAATTCTAAATAACTATCACTAGAATAATTGAATTATTATATAATTCATTACTTTTTCATAATCATTTTAAATTTACCCTAAAATTAACAAAATAATAATTTCTTTTCTACTTAAATTATTTTAACAAAAAAGTAATTTACTTCTCAATTCTCATCACCACCGTATTTGCAATTGGAATAATTTTAATTTTACCAAATTTAATTAAATATTATCAATATGTAGTATAATAATTAAAAATTCTTTTAAAATTTTATTTATAATTTTTAATTAGAATAGTTTTATGTTAGTTTTGAATTTATACTTAAGATATTTCATTTTTGATATATCCATAAAAAATCAAAATATTCTATTTTTAATTTTATTTTGTATGTTCTGCATTGATTTGCATATGATCTGTATGATCTGCATTTTTTGATATGCGTTCAGCATTCGAAACCAGAGATGGATATGTGCATTCTCTCTTTTCATTTTTGATCTGCAAAAGAGATCATTAATTATTTTATTATTTTTTTGAACTGCATTATTATTGTGTAAATGGAAGTTTTAAAAGCAGATCATTCAAGGCATATATCTGCAATTTATCTGCAAAAAATCTGCAATTTATCTACATAAAATTCAAAGCAAATATTTTCTACAGAGGAAGCGAAGAAGTGGTCTCCATACTATAATGTTTAGAAACTTTTTATTGTGTGATGTTTATCTTAATACGAAATCCAAAACTTTTTTTGTTTTGTTTATGGATTTCTTTGCTTTGTGTTTTGTGGTTTCAGGTTTGCTTGTTGGTTGGTATGGGGCATCATTGGATTGAAGGTCTTGTTCTTTTTTTTTTATACAGTAAAAAAAGAAAAGCAAGTTTCTATGGCCTAAATTGCTGGCTACACACTATCATGCATGTTAATTAATAATTTGTGACATATCAATCTTTGTTATTAAGATTTTCTAATCAGTAAAAACCGTATATATTCAATTCAAACTGATGCAAGAGCTGTTTATGGTTCTCATATGATTTTATCAATTAATTTGGATTTTCCTTTGACACGAAAAGATATACAAAGTTAACAATTACTACTATTTTGACAGTTATTTTCTGTGAATTGATTTTTATATCCAATGTAAATCCATTAATTATGAAGTTTAAAATTCCCCACAATCTATTACAATCCATTAGACTTGACTTTTAAAAAATAAATTAGCAGTGGACCCGCGCGTACGAGCGTGGGGACAGTTAATTTCTAATATAAAAAAATTAGGAATATAATGTCATTCATTAAGAAGAATTAACAAAAATTAACGAAATATAAAAAATAAAAAACGGATGTAATCAAAACAATAATAGAAAACAAAAAAACTCATAGTCTATATATTAGTACTTTCTGAAAAAAAAGCAACATATCTTTCAGAGAATTAGACCATTTGAGAAATCTCGAGATTACAATTACACCAAACTTTTTCAACCTCATATGTGTGACGACCATAGTAGTTTTTATCCTGATCAATACTAAACCCAACCGGAAAGTCTTTCCAAACAAATCGCTAATAGCAATAGGCATTTTTCTGGGAATTCAATCTACAAATTGCAAAAGTTATTTTATTAACACTATACGGATGATCATATGACTACAAAACAAATCAAATAAAATAAGAAACAATATAAATAGGTTCAATTACCTCTCCCAACCGATCGACCAAAAGATCAAATACCCTTTCTCCTATAAGTTCAATGGCTAAACTTTCAGACAATGTGCATATGATCACTCCAGTATTGTCCATTATATGTAAATTTAGATTTAACCTAATGAATAAGATATAAATTAAACGCAAAATATAGACAATAAAAAGTATAAGTATAAAAAATAAAATATATATATGGGACATTAATTTACCTTGCAGTCACCGATGATGTATCTTTTTCACATGAAGTACACCAAAAAGCACAATACTTCTTAGGGTAATTTTCATCTAAGACACCATCTGGTATGCCTGGAATAGTATCATTATTACATATATTGCAGCGGAAATAATACCAGTGTGGCTTCTGTGAATCGATTTCCAAAACAATACACATAACATGATATTTGCCAATCTGAAATAATAACTCGGTAATAAAAACACAATAAAACGTAAGTTAACCAATTTAGCTTATGAATAATATATGATGGCACAATTCTATCAAGAAGTGTAGAATGAATTTAGTACATACCTCAGTAGTTTTAAGTAATTCATCAATAGATTTTCTTGGGGACTCTAGCCAAATATCATCATCAATGGTTTCTTTTTGACTTGTTATATTCAACATGTTGAGACAAACACCATCTTTGGCCAAACTAAAAATTTTAACAATGCAATAATAAAAAAAAAATTAATAGATGATTAGATGTCAAAAGAACTACTATTATAACTTTTATGTTTTTAATAATTGGATATGAGGTATGAGAGAACTCATCTGAAATATTGTTTTCTCAAATGCATTGCAAAGAAAATATGTATTCGTAACAAAGAGTTAAGTATAATTAGAACCAAAGAAATGATAATGATTTTTTTTTTATATTTATCTTATTTAAAACATAATTTCACCATTCCAGTGTTGAATCTTTGCAAAGCAGATGAGTAAATAGATAATATCATCTCCGGATTCAATACAATGTTTGATTAATGACTCAGCAATAGACCCGAAAAAGGAACATCTCAAACGCAAATCACTAATATTAAAAAAAGAAAGAAAGAAGATATTTAGCATTAAAAAAAATGGAAGATAATAACATTAATAGTTAATACAAAATTGCAATAACAAATAAAGGTTTAACAATCTTACTTGTGTCCCTAATCTCAAAATCAATCTTCTTGATGAGTTTACCGAGATACTTTATGACCTTAATCTGATGAATACTAACAACTTGACCAACAACATCTAATATTTAGAAAATAAAATTAATATCTACTAACAATACAAAATATTGACAAAAAATAAATAAAATGAAAATTTTGAATAAACTACAGTATTCATAACTTACCGGCCAAAATATAAGAATGATATTCTCCAGTAAATATATCATTGTATGATATTACTGAGATGAATTGGTCATCTAAGATAAGATCACATGAGGCAACTGTAGTTGCATATTTAAAATATAACTTATAACCAATGTTTGAACCTTTGTATTGGCTATTATCTTTTCTCACAAGGAAATTATCAATGATTTTCCAACCATCTGTAGCAATAGCTTTCTGAAATTTCATAGTCGGATACTCATAGCTTGCTAGAATTTTCATACCCTAAACAAACAAAAAATTACCACCTATAATATATATATATAACTCGGATCACACTAACAAAAAAAAGAACAACAAAAACGAAAATTTAAAACTTACAGTCTCATCCGCAAGATTAAGGTGTAATGGATTACCAAAAAAATTTCCAGGATTTTTCCATGAATGAAGGACTTTACATCGAATCATCGATGTAGTTTTGAATGGTGTTAGGTTTTTGAAAAGAGTAAAATCTTCATGGGATTCTATGAGAGGCAAAGTCGTGTGTCTAATCAATTGAATTAGGTTTTGTTATTGTGATTTATACGTAAGTTTTTATAGCAAAAAAATTTAAGAGTTTTAGAATTCAAAAATTATTTAGGTTAATCTATGAAAAGATATCCTTGATTTTAGTTTATATCAAATTACCATATGCAGTTATACCAGTTGATTCGGCCGATAAAATCGTATATTACATTTTTTTGTGGTCAACAAAAAGTATACTACATATTATCCAAGATTTTGCAAAACGAAATTTTGAGATTTCAATATATATAAATATAAGTTTTTTTATAAAGATTACAAATATCAATATAACTTTACAAATCGATGATTTGAAAATTACCAAGAAAATAAATTCGATTAGTCTATTTATTCAGTTTCACATATTTTAAAATTTATTCGTGAACTAAGTTGTAATATATATTATAATAAATTAATTTTCTAATATAAACGAAACATAAAAACAGAATTTAAAGCTTATACCATCAAACTAATATGAAACACTAAAATACTAATAATATTTATGAAAATTTATTTGCATAATAATATTTACGATTTTTTATACTTGTTCACGAAATAGTACATGGAAACTATGTATATAATATGAAAATTAAAATACTAAGAAAAGAATTATGGTAACAAACAAATATAAAAAATTAAAATATTGATTCATAGTTATTTGCTAAATAGTAATTTTGTTCATAAGATGAAATAACCATTATCCATGCATAATGTATTAACATTAGACCATATGCGACAACTCAAATGTTCGGTTAGCCGATGAAATTGATATGATGGAGAAAACAACTTTAATTGACAAATTAAATCATAAAGAGAATATATTCTTTCTGAAATGGTTTTAACGGTTAGAATAAAATTTGAAATTTTATTTAAATCGTAACTTATAAGTCAAAAAGAGAATATATATATATATGTGTTATCTACATATTAATTTAACGGTTATCTACATATATATGTTCAAACTCACGTTCTTATTAAAAAAAACCACTCACTTTGTTCTAATTACAAAAACCACCATTGTTGCATTGTGAAAGAGGAAGCTATCTTCAGATTGTAAAATTTGTTGCTTAGTAGGAGGGGAAAAAGATTAGAATTTTAAACCGATTAAACAATTGTTACTTGTCTTCTTTTTATACACGATTTAAAAAGAAAATTGAAAATTTTTTCGATTTCATAGATTCAATCCATCATATGTTTAATCAGTTTATCAAAGTAGTGGAAAAGGGTTAACATGTACATCTTTTGATTTTGTTTTTTTATGATGGCTGTATAATCTAAATAAAACCACAACATATTTAATCTATTAAATTGTTTGAGTTGACTGAAAATAATACACATATGTTTTGTTTTATCTCTTATGTTTTCATATATAATTCACAGTAACATATTTAATCTCTTATGTTTTCATCTATGATTCACATTAACAATGTCTTTTTGTTTGATTCTCAAACAACTTTATCAATGTTTATATGATAATCAGCATGCATCTTATGTTTTGTAGGAGACCAATATAGTGGAATTATGGATTTCAAGTTATTGCCGGAAGAAATTATACTCGACATTGTTACTCGATGTGCGACGGATGGTATTGATACAATACTTAGTGTGAGAATGGTGTCTCCATTTTTTTGAGAGTTGTGCGACAAAGATGAGGTGATTAGGAAAATCTCTCGAAGATGTATCGTTCTATTCTGACCATGGGAATGAGGAGCTTCACAATAACTTCCATCAAAGGTTAAGTGACTCAGGTAATCGAGAAGCAATATATAGGAAAGGTGTGATAGACTATTTCTGTAATGGTTTGCTTATAAATGGTTTGAATCAGTTGCTTCAAGCTAGCGATAAAGATATACCGGAAGCATCATTACTCTTTGAATTTATATATGTATGTCTTGGAAGATTTTTAAAAGAGAGAGGTTACACCATATTGGAACATCTAAATAGGCCGACAGTAGGTCAAACATTGGCATACATTAGAAGAATTAGAGAAAATATCATGGATGGACCAACAAATATGCGTTGGATGAGACAGGATATGTTGATCTTTTTGAGATCTTCATATCGAAGAGAAAGATGTATGTGCAATGGAGAACATCTTTTGATTTTACCAGGTTTTGAACCATGGAATTTACATGATGACGAAGATCATCCTCTATCAGTAGCATGTACAGTATGCTTATGGGACTAGGAATTCCAGATGATGTTTGTCGAGGATTAGAAATATGTTGTTTTGCTATTAAATAAGTCAAAAATGTTATCATATGCATTTTACATTTTATGTAGCTGACTTATAGTTCTTATGTATTTTAAGATGTTAAAATTAGTAATTATCTAAACTCTTAATCGACTTATCAATTCAAGTTTTAACATATTATAAAAATAATATTGTTAATCTAATGAATATAACTTTGAAGTCAAACGATTGTTAGCAAAAAGAAAAGGATTTTGTTTCTATATACATAAATTCTATGTTACCTCAATGTTTAATATGTTAAATTGTATTGACATCTTGGTTTGCTTTCTATTTAAATTTGTCATCTAAATCTTTTTTTTAGAATTAACGAAGATGGTTAGGAAAAATATATTTGTTGAAGTTGTTTGGCTTACATATATTAAAGGATTTTGAATTATTGATGGCAAAAAGAAAAGGATTTCGAATTATTTATAAATAAATTATATTGTATATAAGTAAGTTAAATTATATTTAATATATATTGTATATAAGTAAGTTAAATTATATTTAATATGGGAAAAAAAATACAACAAAAGTTCTAAAAAAATAAAAACTTAATCGAAAAATAAAAAAAGTCAAAAACTTCAGTAAAATAAAAAAACTTGGAAATCAATTCTTGGGAATTTGATAAACACATATGTCAAAGAAAAGTTTCCATGATTCGACTCACCTTCATGTGTTTTTCTGGAAGTAGAAGGTATCAAAACGTCTATGGCGTGTCAAGCCTGTGGGATTATGAAGTTTGGCGAGTCATGGGCAGAAATACTTCAATTGAGATTCTGAAATACTTCTTTGAAAACGACATTCAACGTTTGGCTCTGTGGTTTTTTATCTTCATCCACAATCAAAACTTACAAACCCGACTTAGACGTAACTCTGGAAAGAGCAACATAAAGTTGTCCATGTGAAAAAACACGGTCTAGGTAAAAATAGACCAACCTTAGACAAAGAATGTCCTTGACTCTTGTTAATGGTCATTTCAAAAGCAACTGATAATGGCAATTGCCTCTTGCACATCATGAATGGCAATTTTGTGTCAGATGGTGTAACCAATAGTCTTGGAATCAATACAATAGAACCAACCCTATCACCAGTGATAACTCTAGCTTCAACAACAAATTTGAGCAATTGGGTAATCTGCAAGCGTGTTCCATCATACCACTTGTAGGGTCTATATTTCTGAGTAACATAACAGGGCAGCCTACCTTCAGACGTAAGACATGGTTAGGTAATCCACCTAGTCTAACGCTATTAAGGAAATCATCAATCAAAATTGGATTATTCGTAGCACTTGTGTCAGATGGATCTATACTATCGAACTAAGATAGAATTTTTCTTCACCTACATTTATTGGAAAAAAGTAGTAAAAGGAAAATTAGTCATGATTTTAGAAACTATATTAGTCGAATTAATTGAAATGTAAAAACAACTAACCGTTCAGTTTATCCAGCATATTTTCATATATCAGATAAACATCGTCATTAGTTGGACATAGAATTGCTCTTTCTTGGAAAAAGACAGGATTAAACTTTTGTTGTACGCTAACAGAATCTCCATAGATATCCGTAGTGATTGCCTCAATTGGATCATGAACATCAGTAATTTGAAGCTCTTCAGGAATAGCTATGAGTACCTCACCATCATGGGTTCATTAACTTTGCCATCTCCAATTTCTAATATCCACTTCGAAAACTTTGCAATATCGAAAGCTTCATCCGCAGATATAGTATTAGAAAAAATACGCATATTTTTTGTGAGCTTCATACTTTGCAATGATCCCATAGGTAAGATAAATTTAGAGCAGCCATAACAATTTCTGCCCTTCCATCGTTTTTAATAACAGGCAATACCTGACGGAAATCACCTCCAAATACAACAACCTTTCCACCAAAAGGTTGACTCAATTTGTTTTGAATAATATCTTGTAAGCTTTTGTCTAGCGATTCAAAAAAATATTTGCTCATCATAGGGACTTCAACCATATAATTAACGACATTTCTTTGACTAAATTAGCAATATCCAAACCTATAACCATTGAACATAACATGTTATTTGACCAAAATTAATAATATAGAAACAATATAGGATTTAAAATTCTAAATTTGGTTCGATATCTATTAATTTGTTAGTTAATACCATATTTTGATAATCAATGAGTACAAAAAATTTAATATTGTATTGTGTGAAACAGTTTTAAGTTGGCATCATTGAACATGTTGTAAACTCATCTGCATGTATCAGAATTCCAAACCTCGAGTGAGCTGTGTGACCACCTTCTAATAATAGAGAAGTAATGCCACTTGATGCAACATTGAACTATCAATCCTTCAGATCTAATTCCAGCAGAAAGTGTTTTTCACAAGAATTTTACCGGTTCCACCAAAATCATATACGAAATAAACTCCTCCTTTATCATTAAAAACAGAATCAGTTATCTCGTCGTGTATATTTTTTCTCAGAAGTCATCATATCGACCCAAACAGAATGTTGAGCTTTCAAAATATCAACTTCATATATCTTCTTAACTGCGATAAACACATCTTTTTTATGCAAATACTCATTTGGTGGATCGGGCATTGTAGGAAATGTTGACAATGAGGTTCCATTGCTTCTAAGAATATTCTCAATATCCTCAAGAGCATATCGTTTTTATCTTCGTCTCTTAGGTGTAGACCTATATAATAATTTTTAAAGAATTATTATATAAAAAGAACACTTAACAAAGTATAAATAAAATAAAAAGAAAAACAAAATATAAAATGAACCTGTCTTATTAAAGTACGATCTTCGATTGCCTTCGATATCTTTAGAAAGTAATTGCCAAGTATCATTCCAAACTTTATCTGGTTCAGTAAGACTATCGGACGTGAGCACTATAATAAACAAACGTCGTAGATAACTACCCAATGCCCATAAACTGCAACGAATTATATCTTCCACGTATTTTTTGTCATCATCCAACAATCCTAATGCATAGCATGCATTTTTGTAAGTATCATATTCTACCCCATCAACTATTTTTATTTCTTCAAAACTATGTGGACCTTTTTGATGATTAAGAAGTACTCTCAAGTAATAACCCTCTTCTAACTTTTTGGGGACATAATTTATTCTACCAAGCTGAAATCCTTTCTTCCTTGTCCGAAATTCTTTGTCTTCGGGACACCAAGTAAAATGATTAGGAAAATCTGCATAAGTAATACTCCTAGCAAGTGAATTGACTCGATTTAGTTTCATCCAAGCCAAAAACATAGAATTCTCCAAATCTTTCCTAGAAAGAATGTTTTCAACGTGATCATCTTCTTTGAAGAAGAGATGCTTCCCTGGTAAGTGGAATGACAACTTTTGGACAGCAGTAGAATGATTATGAATAAGAAATGCAAAGATTCTCCATGATGTCTCACATGCGGATATATATCTAGAAAACATTAAAAACAAAAACACTGAATATTGAAGGACAATACAAAAACAAACAGATAAAAAAACAATACTACATATACAAACTTCAATAACTTATAAGCTAATACAAATCAAACTAACCTGCAATCAAAGAAATCCTTTATTTCATTCCTATTTTCGTTTAAACCACTATCTCCTTCTATCTGGTTCTCAACAACAACAGCAACTCGATCTTGTCCTTTAGTAATGTATTTGAATAAATACTTAATAGCACCAAATTGGTTACACCACTCAACATTTATATGAGCTCTATATCGAAGCAATAACTTCTAGTTATATGGAATAACATATCTATTATCGCATTTGAAACCATTCTTTTCAACAAAACGATTGGTGTCACGTCTTCTATATATCGGAAATCCTTCTTTATCAACCTTTGTCAGTTCTACATGAGGTTTAGGGTAAAATTTAGAGCATTTATCATCTTCCATATATGGAGAATTTAGATTAGAACACCACACAGTCCATGAATCATCGTTTCTTTCACGATATCATATAATTCTTCATCCTCAACTCTATCAGGGATTTCAGCTGATATGATCATGTCTATATCATCTGGTGTAGGAAACTTACACGAAGGATCCATCCATAGTAATATGTGAGCATGAGGAAGACCTCTTTTCTGAAATTCGATCGTATACATTGCTGCAAAATGTAGGCTAAATGTTATTATTTTATATACCAAACAATGGATCTATATTTTGAAGAAAAAAAACGCAGATCATATGTATTGAAGTACTTTTACTTTGAATATTCAAGTTGTAAATTTTTTGCAAGAATGTGTTAATAATTTAATGTTGTTCTTGCGCAATATATTGTCTAATATTATTTAGTCAGATAACTTACATGATAGAATTACTTAGTTCGATAACTTACATGATACAGTCTTCCCAAGTATATGTCCTTTAGTCAAATCATCCATGAGAGAATCAAGTTTCAGTTTAAACATTCTGCAAAAAATATTTGGCCTATCTTCAGCATTTAGCTGACGTTCTTCGAAAAACCTTTGAAGCTCAGGCCACTTTGTATTGCATGTAAATGTGATGAATAGGTCAGAAAATCCATAATGTTTACATACTGTCATTGTGTCTAAGTAAATATGCCTCATATACCTAGGACCTCCAATGAACGTTGGTGGCAAATATAAATTTTTCCCTTAGGTCAAGTTTACCTAAAGCAGTAGCTTTTTGAAAAGAGTCAAAATAATCACTTCTCAAACTTCTCTGATTGAGTTTGATATAACCCAATCTGCTTGACTCAATCATAGTATATCCATCTACTAAAAATTGTTGAAATAACCTCCTTGAACAGATTAAAACGTGTGACTCATCTTTTCTCTCTTGAATCCGAAATGCAAACCACTGTCGCATACTTATTGTCTGATTCCTTTTTATTTTAAAATATCGAGTATAACAATTTCGGAATATCAGGTCTAAAGCCATCTTCACCCCTAATAAACAACAAAGGATATTGCAGATTTAGATAAGAAGGATGTATCTCACGTATTCCTGTAATTTACCAGATTGTTCTTAAATAATAATGTCACGTGGGAGCATGTCTATGGTAAAATCTACGGGAATCAATGCTACTATTTCAAATGTTGTAGGAGTGTCGTATGTTCTTCCATCTTTCTTTTTATCACTTATAATTCTCATTGTATACGTCTCACTAGAATTAGCATCAAGTATGTCTTGTGCTTGTCGTAATTGTTTAACATAAGGGTTGTATTTGTTCAACATATTCGTAATAGCATCGATAACATCCTTTCTTAGATTATCCTTCTTTTTGTAGCTATCAGCATTACTACCACTCCTACAAAAGAAATTTTGAAGGTTAGTAAAAACAATAAATATTATACTAATGGCAAATTGTTAAATTATATTACCATTTATACAACGATATAATATATATATAATAGTTTGTAATAGTTAGAAAAATATTTAATTGCAGCAAGTCTATTGTCAATCTCGTTCTTGGTATCAACAATATACAATTGGGAAAATGTTGGAATTTCACCAATAGCGGGACTCAAACTACCCATTAAATGGTAATTTTCCCCATATAACTGAAACATTTGAGGACCACGACCTTTAGCAGCAGAATTGACAACTTTTCCACCAAGAGAAGTAAACGAAAATAACATGTTCTATGCCCTGATATTATCCCTCAAATGTCGACTCATCTCATCATCACTGGTAAGCAACACATGTAAAAGCTCTGGGACAGCCTTAAGTAAAGGTAATTTAAGTTGGCCTTGTAGACAGCAAAGAGTATATTTATGTTTTTTTGTAGTCTTCGAGTTCCTCCTGATCCTTTCGTTATACCAAAAATAGCTCCACAATGCTCACAAGTGTGTACGGGATCTCCTTCATCAATGTAATCTACAAAATATATTTTTAAAACAAAAAAAATTACTTAAAAACTAATATCTAATATATCAAGCGGACATCTAAAACAAATATGCAAATTACAGTACGAATAATTTGTATAAATTACCAGTATATTTAGTCTTTTTATCAGGTGTAGGTTTTTGACATGAACCAAATTTCTTTTTTAAAACCTCTTCAACCTTCGAAAGATATTCAAACCTTCATCGCATGTCTTCTGATGGAATAATATCTTCAACATCATCAAAGTAAGAATTGGAATCATAATTAAACAGAGTGGAGTTATTAGAATGATCATGCAATTCAGTACGTGAATCCATAACACTTCTAGACGTAAAAAACGTTTGTTTTTGTAGATTAGAAGCATTTTCAACACCATGGACGTCTGGATCATCTGAACAACTTTGGTGTGCTAAATATCATGGTTTCTTCCTAGATGGTGCTTGTTTGAACATGTTCATATCGCTATTTAGTGGCCTCTTGTTCATGATTAAAAACTAAATCAACAATCTTCTTATACTTTCGAAAGTAGAACTGCAAAGAAAAGAGAAAACGTGTGTATAAGGAAGAGAAAAAAATCTAATATAAGAAATACATGTTCAAAAATCTACTATAATAACAAATATATACGAATAGATATAGTTATATCATAAAACAAACCCTAATTTATCGACAAATTAATGAACAGAAAATTATAAGATAACTATAAAAACAACTCAAACTGCAACATATATAAATAATAACAAAGTGATTATTCAAAATATTCTATAACTTATGAACGAAAATCTTTTGATCAGATAAGTATTTAAAATTTTGATTATTTCTTGATCTGTATATCTTATATTTTAAATGTTGGTTTTGAATTTAGGATAAAACACAAATTAGTTTACGATAAATATAGTGGTTTTATATATACTGTGATGGAATATTCTTTTTAATATACCATTATTAATAGCATAACGAAATAAAATTCAACTGTATCTATAATATATAAATACTTATGATATTAACTCAAACGTATCAGCTTTAATAGAACTTTAGAAAAGAAATTGCTTCTAGGAGATCCTTCATTTGTGATTGTATATGCAAATCAAAATGGAGGTAAAAATAGTATATATTGATTTATACTTCATACAATTACTTGATACACAATTTATTTGATATAATTTCTAACAATTTTTTTTTTGTATTCGTAGAAGAAAGGAAATACAGTTTCAGGCATGAGATCATTACAGGTTTGTTCTTCTATTATCATTTATGTATAATCACATATTTGATTGAATTGTTAGGTTTTACTATAGTCCAAATTATTAAAATACAAATTTTTTTTTTGACAAATATAAATCATGAATTTTTTCTGCTTTTTTAGAGTAAACTAGAAGAAATTACTAATATCATGAACTTACCGGATGATATTTTATTAGAAATATTTTCTCGATGTGCACCAGAAGGAATCAATGTGATTTGGACTGTGAGAATCGTTGCTTCAAAATTTTATGAGACTTGTGATAGAGATGAAGTGCTTCGTAAACTTTCTCTTCATGATGTTCCTTTTTATCCTGCCGAAGACAAGAACATATTTTTCATAAATTTTATGAAAGATTAAGTAAAGCATGTAATCTGAAAGATTACATGCTTTAATCTAAATTTTTCATATATAGATGTGGTATAAGAAAATATTTCGTTGATGGTTTTCAAGCAGAAGGATTATCTATGTTACATAGAGTTAGTAAGAAAGGAATACCATAAGCAAAATTCGTATATGGAATCATTTATATATGTCTTGGAGAGCACAGAGGAACTGAAGGTTACAATGTATTAAGAGATCCTTTTAATCCGACAGTAATTCAGACGTTCGAGTATGTTTTCAAACTTCTCAAAATTGTATGTTATGGTTCGACAACTCTTCGTTTTCATGGTAAGATCAACAAACTATTATGGAAAAGTCCTATGTTGTAGAAGAATGCAAGTGCAATGGAGAAATGATGAGTAACATTTCTTTTTACCAAGGTTTAGCTGATCTGGATGAGGATATTAATGCACCAATGTCATAAGGATGTGAAATTTACGTATGGGCTTATCATATTGCATATCTATTTCCTAGGTTGGAATTGGGCTTCCATTAAGATTAGTTAAGTAAATTTATAATTTGATATTTATAATATTTTATGGATTATTCTGTATTAGGATTTGTTTTTCAATATAATCAACAATAATCATCTTTCAAGCAACTACTTAGATAGAAAATGTAAAATATAAAATTTAAACATAATATGTGATTATTTAATTAGGAATAAATGTTATTATTCTAATAACATAAAAATTTATGATTTATAATTAAGCTAAAAACAAAAAATATTTACTATATAATAGTCGTAGGAACAAATATAATAGGTAATTTTATTGAAAAATCTCTTTATATAATAGGTAACACCAAATTATATACATATATATTATGAACATTACATAGCGAAAAAGTAATATATACTGTATATATATATAACCAATACGAAACTAATTTGAACTTTTATTGATGATTACCGCAAATTGAAATTAACTATATAACAATATCCAAAATATAATTGCACTAAAGACAAAACATGAGAGTGTTGGTAGTAATTCATACTCTATTCATCAAAATAAAAGTAATTAATTAATTAAAATTGCATCGATGATTTAAAATATTGAAATACATATTTTACAAAAAATACAAAATATTTTTAAGTTAATATCTATTATACAAAATAGAAAACATATTTACATAAAGAAAATAAATTGGTATTGTAGGAACTTGGTAGCATATAAAATGATTGCACTAAATAAACTTTTTATGACCATTCAAATCAAAAGTCTTCATTACTATAATTCGATTGTTTCTTGTAATTCATTAATTTTTTATATTATACAAAATAGAAAAATATTTTATATGAAGCAAATTAAATATGTTTTAATTAGAACTTGTCAGAATCATATAAATTGCACAAAAGAAATTTTTATAGAATTTTTTATACAAATGTCTTCATGATTAGAATTACATTGATGATTTCAAATATTAAAAAAATATTTTAACCCATCCAAAATTTGTATTGCCGACTTCTTAATTATAACATGGAATATTAGTTTATTTGAACATGTTAGAATCTAAAATCATTGAAGTAAAGGAAAATTCTATAACTCTTCAAATCAAATGTCTTGATTGATAGAATAGAAGTAATGATTTACCATATTTGACAATAATATTATAAAATTTTGAAATTGACTTATTAATTTTTTTACCTAAATATATATATATATATATATATA
>OVAX01001541.1:0-43269 GCA_900406405.1 Lepidium africanum | reverse complement strand
CATACGTATGAAAGCTTGGTCTCGTCGTTTATCAACTATATCGATCACGTCTTCCAGCATTTTATCATTTTCTTGCTCGTGTTCGGGAGTGTCCGTTCTTCGGCAGCTTGGGACCATGGTCTCAGCTGGTACTACCGCTTTAATTCTGCAAAAGGAGAGAAAATGGAGTTTCCCCCATTGCTCGTCTTGGCGAGGTGCTGTATGCCCATAGTACGCGTAGGCTTCAGCCTCGACCCATATAGAGAAGTAATTGGTGACAATGAGCAGGAAACGTAACTTTCGACAGCTAGATGGTTCCATGGGGCCTACGACATCCGTTGACCACTTCAAGAATGGATAAGGGATCAATGTTTAGCTAAAGGGTTCTTCGGGCAGGTTTATCATTGGAGCGTGCCTCTGGCATTTTTGGCATTTCTTGGCATGTATGTCGCAGTCTGCTACCATTGTTAGCCTGAAGTATCCTTGTTTTTTTTATTCGAATGACAAGTGTTCGTCCTCCCACGTGGTTTCCGCAGTAGCCCTTGTGCATTGCCGAGTGTATTTGGGTTTCCTCATCTTTGCCGACGCAGCGCAGGTATTGTCCCGAGATGCTTCTTTTATATAGCTGCTCATTTATTGGTATTTTTTGAGCTTTGAATTTTAAGTTTACGGGCTTCCCACTTATTGTTTGGAGTTTCACCGGTTATGATTTATTGAAGGATTTGAGTTCGCCAATCTACTTTTGGTTCGCTAGGTTGATCCTCGGCGTCGAGCAGGGCCATTTATTGATTTCATCTCAACGCTAGGCCTTTCGATGTGCTCAACAAGGATTACTCTCTTTAATTTGAGGTAAGAGGTGGCTGCCAATCCCGCTAGTGCATCAACTGCTGTGTTTTCACTGCGTGGGATTTTGACCAGGCTAAACTTTTTGAAACAATCAGAGATTTCCTTTGTTAGTTTTATGTATGCGGCTATTCTATTGTCCTTGGCCTCTTAATCTCCATTAACTTGGCTAAACTTTTTGAAACAAGCCTGGTTTAAGTGTGTAAAATCAACGCACATTTGCAACTATCCGGTCTTCTTCCTAACTACGTTTGGGTTTGCAAGCCAGTCAGGGTATTTAATTTCCTTTATTGACCCGATTTTTAACAATCTCTCAACTTCGTTATAAACAGCGAGAGCTTTCCCTGGTCCAAGTTTTTTTCCTTTTTGTTTGATTGGTTTAAATGTCGGGTCTACCTTCAACTCGTGTGACGTTATGCTGATATCTATTACAGGCATGTCGTCGGGTGACCACACAAAGGTTTGCTTGTTTTCTTTTAAAAAGGCGATGATCTCAGCTTTTATGTCTGCGTCAAGTTTGGCGCCAACACGGACTTGTCGTTTAGGGAATTTCTCAATGATTGTCACGTATTCGAGCTCGGATAATCGTGGTTTACCTTTTACGCGAGCTTTGTCTTTCTCTAATTGCTNGGTTTACCTTTTACGCGAGCTTTGTCTTTCTCTAATTGCTATAACGCCTATGTTCGGTCTTTTTCAAAAGCTGCTCTATAAAATCTTCTTGATTGTGCTTTTTTTGATTGTATAACGCCGATCACACTATTCATTGAGAATTTGATGCATTGATGATATGTTGAAGCTACGACTTTCATGGCGTATAACCAAGGTCGTCCGAGGATTGCATTGAAAGGGGCGGGCTTGTTTACTATGATGAATTTAACGGGTTTCCTTATCTCGTGAGCGATTACTGGCAAGGTTATTGCTCATAATGATAGGATGAGGTGATGTCGTCTTCCATTTCCGAATCCTCGAAACCCATTCTTATGAAAGCACTATAAAAGGTTGATCGACCGAGCTGCCGATGTCTACCATAATCTGTGACAGCTTGTATCCAGCGTCGTCCAAAGATATTATGATCGCGTCGTCATGCGGTTTATCCAATCGAGATGTTTCATTTTCATGGAAGCTTATTGCAGTTTCCTACTCGATGGGTTTCGACCCAATGAGGGAATTGGTTTTTGCCGCCGTTGATGAGACTTGATCGAATTAATTAAGTTTGAGACTAAACAGGAGCCTCCCATTATGAAATCAGTTCACTTTGACAACTGTTTGTTAATCTAAACTTCGATTTCTCCCGCTTTAATCGGCTCGTTTCCTCTGTTCTTTTCCTTTTAGTCGGATCTAGTGGGCCACTTGGGTCCCATCTTGATTTCCGCATTCCCTCTATCCATTTGTTTTCTTTTTTCTGGTGTTGGACAACTTTACAGTCTTCCATGGAATGCCCTTTCGCTTGATGATAGTCACAGAATTTCGAGGGATCATAATCCCATTTTTCTCTTTTGAACGTGCTTCCGACTATATATGAGTGCTTACCTTGCTTTTTGTTGCCTTCTCTTGATTGTTTCTTATTCGGTCGGGTATTCTCGTGGTTATTATCTTTTCGGTTCTTCTTCTCAGACTCGATCCGGTTAGTTTCCTTCCAGTCTATGAAATTTGCTGCTTGATGCAAGGTATCATCGAGACTTTCGACTGGCCAGACAAACAGCTCCTGTCGGAAACTTGATCTAGGCCACAGACCCATCTTTAGAGTGCATATTGCCACCTCGTCAGTTATATTTACGCTCAATGCTTTTACCTCCTTAAACCTGTTGACATAATCCTTAAGAGGTTCGTTCCTTTCTTGTATCGTTGCAAACAGGTTATCACCAGAGGTACGTTTTTGTTTAAACTTCGAGAAGTACTTTAAGAAGCATTCCGCCAACTGTTTGAAATTACCAATTAAGCTTGGTTTCAGCGAGGAAAACCACTCAAGTGCGGGACCAGAGATGTTTTCTGAAAAATGGCGACACAGTCCGATATCTCTTTCCTTGTTACTGTAATGCGCCTTCGTGGCTGCGAGACGGAAGATTTTCAGATGTGCTTCCAGGTCCGTATTCCCTCCGAATACATGAATTTTATTTTTCTGGTTTCCTTTATCAGGGTTGACGTTATTTGATGAGTGAAAGGAGTCTACCGGGTAAGCTATATTACTCGCTGAATATCTGGAGCTGCCATCATGGCACGATGGATTTGAGATTTCATGTGCGCTTGTTATGCTCGTTGAGATACGAGTAAGGCTCGCATTTCCTCCATTTCTCTAGCGAGGACGTTGCTTGTTTGGTTATTTCGCACCCCGTGATTTTGTTGTACGGGAAGAACTTCACTATCCTGGTTGCGCTCATTGTTTCCTTCTTGCTCGGTGATTTCGTTTTGTTGCTGATTTACGTTAATTCGAATAGAACCTTGGGCCTGAAACTCGAGGTTTTGAGGGAGGAGAGGTGGTAGGCTTGCTTGTAACTCATTGAACCTTTCTTTTTGAGGGTATAGCCTTGCTAGAATTTGGGCTGCTCGCTGATTACTCTGTTCGACAAAGTCGGCCATTATTCGTCGAAGCTTGTTTAATGCTTGTGCGCGGACTGATGCCGTACTTAGCGTTGTAGCTCTCTGTTGTGTGTTGGAGGTTGACGTAATGTCATCGTGACATTCCTGGAAAGGGGGATTAACTCCCTGATTGCGAGACGATTCCATTACCGATTTCTTCGCTTAGCTCAGATCTTGTGCCTTGGGCCCCACAGTGAGCGCCAAAAATGTTGATGTCGGTACTCAACAATTTATAGATCAATGATAATTGGGCCAAAGAATTAAAAATTTATGCTTTACAAATTAACGAAAAGATTGGAAAGATGATTTTATTGAATATAGATGAACATATGCCGAATTACAAAGGAAAGAAAACTGAGAAAACTAAGGTTGTGAGAGAATAGGTTTTTTCCGCTAGCCCCCCTTTTTCTCTAAGACTTCTCCCTCTTTTTATAACTCGGCTCCCCTGTTCCGTTTCCGGATTTTGCTATAACAGATCACTGTTTAATTTCCTTTGACTCAGCTCTTGTTCCACTCTTTTCAGGATACAACTTCTACTCGGAACGCCATTGTTTTGTCTGGAACTCGGTGGGCTTTTGCTCGGCTCTGATCTTCGAGGCCTAACAATGAATTGGTTGGTCTTATCTCTTTTTATGGATTTGGGTCTGGTACCAATATTCATCTAAATATTTTGGTGTGAGCTAGCACCAGACTTTATGATATTCCAAAGATAATATCAACTCTTGGTGAATGGCTAGCTTTTGCATATTTTTTATGATTTCAGAATTTGTTTAGATTTTTTTCTATTCATGTAATACCTTATTTTTGAAGTATAAGGTTGATTTCTTCACCTATTATTTTAAAAGATAAGTTTGTGTTTTTGGATTTTTTGTGACGTTTTTTTTGCTCTTATCTTATACAAATTCAAGTTGACTGAAAAAAAAACATTTACTCACTCTATATAAAAAAAATTAGATAAATGACCTTTTATCTCAAACAGGAATGGTTCTTGTAAATAACTATTGGGGTATTGGGCATAATTCAAGATCCAATAACGCAATTTGGGCTTATTAAACGAAGCCTCATATAAGTTTTAATTTAAAAGCTCAATATAAAAAAACGTCGGAGCGCGTCGAAGTCCACTCTCGTTACAAGCGCGTTCGATAAGAATCAAGGTCAAGCCGAGACGCAAATTCACTTGGCCGTGATTTTTCTCCGATTAGGTTTTCGATTTTCTTCGTCTCTGGTGCGACCAAGAATCCGTAACCGTTATCAATCCCTAATTTCCAATTTTCAGATGGGTGAACTTTCACCTTCTCAACCATCGTCTCATACTCATTCCCAAATTCAACCACAATCGCCCAAACCCGAAAACCCTAATCCAATTTTACCGGAAAATAACGATGACGACTCTGCTTCACCCGTCGTAGTTTCTGGCTCAATCGTTTCATCTACCACCATTGAATCACAAAGGGTCACTGAATTAGGCAATGTATCGTCCCCACCTTCCAAAATCCCACTTCGTCCTCGAAAAATCCGCAAGCTCTCGCCCGATGACGATGCTTCAGGTAGCGATGGATTCAAGGCGGAGCATAATCTTTCTCAGATGATGACGCAGCCGCTTGCCACGTCTACAAAACCAGTAGTAAAGGGTAAATTATCACAGTCACGAGCTATAACTGTACCGAGAATTCATTCGAGGTCTCTGACCTGTGAAGGCGAGCTTGAAGCAGCGATTCGCCATCTTCGAAGTGTTGATCCTTTGCTTGGATCGTTAATTGACATTCACCGACCACCAACGTTCGAATCTTTCCAAACTCCGTTTTTGGCTCTGATTCGAAGCATTTTATATCAGCAATTAGCAGCTAAGGCAGGAAATTCAATCTACACACGCTTCGTTTCCCTATGTGGAGGTGAAAATTGCGTTGTACCAGAGACTGTCTTGCCTTTAACTCCTCAACAGCTTCGTCAAATCGGTGTATCGGGCCGGAAAGCGAGTTACCTTCATGATCTTGCTAGGAAATATCAAAATGGAATCTTGTCAGATGCTGGAATAGTGAATATGGATGAGAAATCTTTGTTCACGATGTTGACAATGGTGAATGGGATTGGGTCATGGTCGGTTCATATGTTCATGATTAACTCTCTTCATAGACCCGATGTGTTGCCAGTTAATGATCTCGGTGTTAGGAAAGGTGTGCAGATGCTTTATGACTTGCAGGAGCTGCCTAGGCCGTCGCAAATGGAGCAGCTCTGCGAGAAATGGCGTCCCTATAGATCAGTAGCGTCTTGGTATATGTGGCGGCTCATTGAATC
The DNA here is from genome assembly GCA_900406405.1 of Lepidium africanum. NCBI lineage: Eukaryota > Viridiplantae > Streptophyta > Magnoliopsida > Brassicales > Brassicaceae > Lepidium > Lepidium africanum. The sequence continues at coordinate 37,575 of OVAX01001541.1, read as the reverse complement.
TAAAGGTACCCCAGCGAATGCTGCGGCAGTGTCGACCGGAGCTGCTCTTTCGTTTCCGCAGTTGGAAGACATTCAACAACAGCAGCAGCAACAACAACAACAACAACAACAACACCAGCAACAACAACAGCAGCAGCAGCAACAACAGCAACAACATCAGCCACAACTTATGGACCCTCTTAATAGTGTGTTCAGTATCGGGTATAGTTAGTTACTTTATCAAACTTAGTATCGCAGTGGTCAATGTGCAATATACTCGTCATCTGCTATTACCTTGTCTTGACTTTGTTTCCCTTACTAGTTATATGTGCTTTGATAGAGAGAACATTTGAGTGATTGCTTTATTGTTATTATTTGCTGAGAGTAATTACCGACGTGTTTGGTTCTTGTCTCTTAAAGTTCACTCACTGCTTTAACGCATTTTACTTTCGCTCTCGATGCAATGTCAAGGAACATTTGGAGACTCTTTCTTTTGAGTTTAGATGTGCTTATGATTGAGATAGGTTTGATATTGATTTTAGTCTTATACAACACTTATATGAGCTGACAACTCACCTGAGAAGATGATGTAGTTTTTTGGATTGGGATGTTTAAGAATAGCATGTATGCAGGAACTTGGTTTGAGGTTGGTTTTCATGAGTTAATAGACCTGTTTTGTCTACTAATATTAACTGATAGAATCCTCTTGTGAAGTCCTTTGCTATCTTCATCAAGTCCTCGTAGGTTATGCACCATATAGTAAGAGATATATGAGTGTTTCAACCTGTGATCACATTTATGGCAATGAATGGTTTTACAGTTACTTGAACAAAGGACTTCTAATATTTTATACTTTCACCTACTTTTGGTACTAATGTTTCACATTGCAAAAACCAAGTGTGAACGACACTAGCCAAGATAGTTAACTAGTTAACAATGTTTATAGAAATTAGACAAGATAGTTAACTAGTTAACAATGTTTATAGAAATTAGTCTTCTTATTTGGTCTTATTGTCTTCTTAACAGGGCATGGGGACAAACGTAGCCAAGTTGGGATCATAAGTTGTTGATTTGCACGGAGTGATAGGGATTTTGATCCTATTTTCGGCTAATGTCTGGTGAAGAAGTCTTTGTCTCGCAGCCAGGAAATAAGAATAAAAAAGGCCATGGAATAGATATCTTATTAGCTAAGTGAAGAGTATGTAAAATTTAGTTTAGCTATCAACGATTTTCTTTTGTTGGGAGACTTGAATTGTTGTCTAATGAAACCTCTAGACCTTTCTCCTGATACTTATCCAAAACAGAGCCACATTTATATTCTCTGATCCCCTAATCGAAATAAAACATGGTTTTTTGCTGATTAAGAAAAGTCACGAGAAAGTCATAAACAGAGGTAATGTCAAAAAGACAGTAACAATAAGAAGAAAAAGGAAAGAATCATTTTGATGAAACATCAGTTTTGGGATCTTCTATAATAAGTTTAAAGACAAGAGAGTTGCTGAGAACTTGTGTTGGTTTGTTGCCTCTGTCACGGTAACTGAGACACAGATCCGTGTTTCTCCTCCACACAATTAAAGCTGTGTTTAGTAAAAGTAATGAGTCATATATGAAAGTGAAGCATGGGAAGGTGATAGACTTGAGAGCCAAACAAAAAATAAAGAAATTCAATAGTTTTGTAGAAAACAACAAAGCAAGTGTCTCTGAAACAGTGAAGTAAGAGTAAGTCCTGGTTTGGACAAGAAAACAAGTTGCAACACATAACCCTTAAGTTCTGTTTTTCAGAAAAAATAGAGAGCTGATAGAGACAAATCACTGCTTTTCTTTTCATTTTCCAGCTAACTTATTTACATTCTAAAAAAATGGGTTACATAAGAATATTCAATGAACTAGTAACAACAATACTCAACTCTTTAGAATGCATTTAAATAACCAAATAGCGGTTTAGATGAACCAATTAGACCATGTCCAAATTGTCTGTCCCTAGAGCATAGAAGCTAGACTTAGGTGTAAAAAATCATAGGAAGAAAATTAAAGAGCAAAAAAGAAAAGAGAGAAAGTGGAGAAAAGGAAAAAGGGTTGCTTGCGGGGAAGCGTGGAGAGTGGCAGAGAGTAGAGAGAGAGATTCAGACATTGTTGGGTTCTACAGTTCTTACTACTTCAACTGCTTTGTTTTTCACTTTTTTGGTTTGATTCTCTTTTGTGAATATGGACATTTCATATCTTCACAATTCTCCCTGCATCATCCTACATTTTTTAATTTTTTTTAGTTTAAGCTAAAATCCAACTAATCTCTTCCAAGTTAGTACTCAACAACTAAATCTAGTCTCATATCCGTCAAATCAAACAATATCGACGAAAATCAAACTTAAGTTGTTCCAAGTCAATTTTTATCACCAGAGTACAATTACTTAGTTTTTTTTTGTGACACCACTACTTAGTTCTATTCCTTATTTTCTTTACTAATTTCATTTTTAATCGGAAAAAATCATAAACCGAAACTTAACTAACTCATGAGAAAGATAACATTGATAACTAAGCGTACTCTCAGTTCTCTAATAAAACCTCAAATGGAATCTCATATTCTGCTAGCAAGACAGCATCAATTTGATTTTCTATTGCACTTAAATTTAAGATTAATGGATTTACGCTTTGTCCAAGTAGTCCCTACTCTTGAACTACCACACCATTTGGTTACATTTGTCTCTTGATATCATAAATATATTTATGTGTAAATAATTCTCATCTTTGCATATAATAATTCAGCTATTATTGGCGTCAAATTACATAGACTTGAATCTTAATAGTTTGTTTGAGTCAAAGACTTAACATATGTTTAGCTAGTATATAGAGTTGTACCTTAAACGTTTAATGACACAAAAGAAAGTGCTTACCAAACTCATCGTACTTTGGCAACAAACTAATATAAATTACAAATGAAGAAATAATTGATTAAATGAGCTTCAATCACTGATAATCTTAATAAACATGATATTTTCTGTTTGACTTTAATTATCTTTTGTAGGTCAAAAAGGTCGAATTTGTATACTGTTCAAATACAATGCGTAAGTCTTTAAGTAAAGTGTTGATTTTTTTTATGTAAACTAATTTTGAGACATGATAATCTAAATCGTATCAAATATAATATTTTCAAATTATTTAATTGGTGTCAGAATAACGTATGTAAAGCAATTTTCATATTCTTGGCATATAGTAGAGGTTCTACAATAGATAACTTAACTCATAGGTGTGGACATTTCATAATTAAAGTTTTTATGAAAGTAAATGATATTAAACTCTAATATATTTATGAGAGAATCAAATAAATAGTTTGGGTTATATTATAGTTGGAGAGGTATTTAATTTAAAATAAAGAGAAATGAAAATGGTAGAAAGAGAGAATGAGGTCATAATGCAAAGGGGACAAAACATGTTATGGTAGAGAAGTAATTATCGTGTGACAGGTTGTCCATTGGAAAATTCTGCAGAAGCTATGACGATTACTTTTTTTGTTTTCTGTTTTATCAAATCAACCTAATTTTCTACATTGTTTTCCAACCATTTTTAATTTTTTCACACGCATGGATTACTCCTAATTTGCTTTATTTTCCATAATACATTATGTAGCTAATTGGAACAAGAATTAACGTATGTATATGCATGTCTAATTACTATTAATTTAATTACTAAGGAAAATAACTTTTAAGACATTTTCCACATATTAAAGAATTACATTTTTTTTTTTGGTGGACATCTAAATCGATAAAATATACTCCATAACCAAAACTTGTAAATTGTATAATGTGAATTATGTGACTACATTAGATCATAATTTTTTTTATCAACATTAAATCGACAATGTCCGATCCATAACCTAAAACTCACTCCTAAAATTTCTTTTAAGTTACCATAATGCAGCGGATAAGAATCGAACTATGATGTCAAGTCATTGGTTGAATCAAATTTTAGTATATACAATATTGAATTGGATTAACTAACTTTAGTATATACAATAGTGAACTGGATTTCAATAGAAAATAGTAATCTTGATCAATTAGACATGTTGTATTAAACTTGTAAACAACTTGAAGGAAAGATGAGACATGGTCCACAAAAAGTGGCTTTATGAGAAGACTTTGAATATCGTTCTTGTATTAAACTTAAAATTTATTTATATTTTTGTAAGAACATGTAACTTTTTGTATAAATAAAAAGATGAGAGAATGTCTCGTTAATGTTAGGACATTTAAAATTCCACTCTACTAATAATTAGTAAGAGATTTTATAGATAAACTTGGATCATAAAGTAAATATTGTTGATTCATTTATCTAAAAAATAGAAAAAAAGGTTGAAAAAGAAATATAAAATGGTTAAAATCTATTGTATGAAACTGAAAATTTCTTTAAAATCTTTCTAAAATCATGTAAATTTTTGTATCAAATAAAAGGATGAGAAAATGTTTCAGCTAATGATTTAGGAGTTTGACTATATTTTGGATTTAATTTTTGAAAGAAAATGTAAAAGAAGAGTAAAAAAAGAAAAAAAGAGAAAAAATGGTTGGTTACTTAAAAACTAGAGGAAAAAAAGGGAAAGGGTAAAAGAGGAAAGAAGAAAAGAGAGGAAAGAGGAGAAATGGTGTTTGGACAAATTAGGGTTTTAAGGGTTTGAAAAATGATGAAGGAGGAGGAGGAGAGAGGGGTAATAATGAAGGGGAGAGAGAATGGGACCCATAATGTGGCAGGGCATGTGGCTGGGCTTCCAACTTGACCTTGTCGGTTGTTCTCTGCACTGCCCTTCTCTGCAACCCACACACTCTCTTTCTTTTTTACCCCCTAATTTTCTCTTTTTCTTTTTCTTTCCTAATTTCAATTCTATCAAGCGGTATTTTCTGTAATTATTGTCATCTTACATCACCTCTTTTTGTGTGTGTGTGATTTTTACTTGAAGATTGGTGTTTGTACTATGATTTCTAAGTGATTTCGTTTAGAAAATTTTGATTTAAATAAAGTCAATTTAAAGATAGGTGATTAGAGATAACAGTTGATTTTAAAAAGAAAGTTGATTGGTGATATACTGATACAGCATTGTAGTAGTTTAATAGTGTAATTATATAATTTTATTTAAATATTTATTTTTTTAAAAAATATACAATAATATATTGTTTAGATTTTAAATATAAAAGTGTACATATATATTACAATTATTGTTTTTTTCGATATTTGAGAATGTGCTACGTTGTTTTTTTTGTCGTAATTATTAAATGAAAGACTATTTTACGAAATATATAAATAATGTATAACGACTATAAATAAGACTGTTTAAAAATATAAATTTTCAAATATGAGAAATAACAATCGTTTCAGCCATTGATTTGAGTGGTAGGTAACAAGTATTTCGTATATAAACGGCGTTTATTGACTGCAAATCAAAGTCATTATGAGTCAATACATAATTATCAAAAACGTTTTGATTAACAGTAACCACCTGAAACGCTCGTCGTTCTACTAATTATGGTTACTTCGCTGCACTCGGCGACGCACAAAACAGCGTCTGGTGCACAATCACCGCAAACATTTAAGATATTAGAGTTTATATATAGAGATGAAATGTATAGAAGACAAAGATACAAAGATTACGTAATACTAAGATAAACCGATAACCAAGGTACATATGATCCATAGGCACAAATTACAATGCTTTTTACTGATTATTACTAGATTTTATTGCTTGCTATTTAATTATTATTATCAGTTGACTACTTATATATTATAGTCACTAGCCTTAAGCTCATTGCGGATAAAATTGCATTTCAACATTATCCAAAAATATAAGAAATTCGTTGTAAATATTTATCATTTTTTTTTTGTATTTTCTCTATTATTTTAAATTTTTTTGATTCATTAAGGCGTTAAGGACTAAACTGTACAGAGAAATGAGGTCCGGAAAACTGAAGATAGAATGACAATAATTGCATCAATTTCATGCGAGTGACACATACTATCAGATTTTGAACTTCAACTTACTATTCAACATGATGTGTTTTATAATTCATTCATTGCATTCAACAATCAATTCACACAATTTCACAAAAACAAGTTGATTTACATATGTTCAAATATAAAAAGATTTAAATCTCTGAAAACTTTTTCTACTCTGCAAGACCAAAACTACACACATAGTCTATAAAATTCAACTGAGTATAGTACCATATGTTTCACAAAACAATTTACAATATCCACTTATATTAAAAAATTCTCAATTTTCATTGGTAAATAGAGTAAATTAACCAAATACCAAAAATATGTATTAGTAATATTTTCATCCAATTTATCATAATTTTATAAGATTTTTTTTAAAATTTATTAAAAGGGTCATATTACGATATATATATTCGTTTACTATGAAGAATTTCTATGGAATTTTACTATAAACTTAAAAAATAAAAGCATTTTTAAATATATGCATATATATTATTGACATGACACAATATTCTTGTATCTTAATATATATTCAATATAAATTATTTTATCAAACAAGAAAAATATTTATATAATATTTCATAGAAGGAAGATTCAAAATTAGCTCAATTTTTTTAAAAATGAAATTATTAAAAAAACACAATTAAGAGAAAATGAAAAAAAAATGGTTTAAGAGGAAGAGAAGTAAAATGAAAAAGGTTAATATAAAGTAGGGTATGGTATTAGTGTCATCTCTCACAAAGGGCTCAGCTCTTATCTCTTTCTCATGGCCTCTCCATAAGCAACCAAACTGTCTCTTATAATCCGATCTCAAAGTTGCCTTGTTGGGAGCACTGAGACATCCAAACATGGTTTTTTCTTTCTTTCTTTCTTAATATCCAATTAACCCTAAAAACCTAACTAAACAAACCAAACCTTTTACAGTTTAATCCCTAAAGTTTCTCACTCTCTCTCTCCATTAAAACTCTTCACAAGTAAACAGCTTTGTGCTTTAAATGAGTTTAAGGTCCTCTTTGGATCCTGCAAAAAACTGGGTTTTTCCTCGTGTCATCTTATCTGTAAGTCTCTCTTAAATCTCTCTTGTCTTTAATTCTTCTTTTTATTTCCTTATTAGTATTCTCATTATTATGTTTCTTTTCAGGCATAAAATTAAAGCTTTGTTTGATCTTCTTTAATTGTGGGGTTTGATTTATAACAAAAAAAAAATGGATATGAGAAGTCATGAAATGATAGAGAGGAGAAGAGAAGATAATGGTAATAACAACAATGGTGGTAGTGTTGTTGTTGTTGGTAACATTACTAATGATGATAATTGTAATGGTACTCGTGTTTCTTGTAACTCACAAACCCTAGATCATCATCATCATCAATCTAAGTCTCCTTCATCTTTGTTTTCTGCTAAATCCACTGTACGGTACCGTGAGTGTTTGAAGAATCACGCAGCTAGTGTTGGAGGAAGTGTTCATGATGGTTGTGGTGAGTTTATGCCAAGTGGTGAAGAAGGAACTATTGAAGCTCTTAGGTGTGCTGCTTGTGATTGTCACAGAAATTTCCATAGGAAAGAGATTGATGGTGTTGGAAGTTCAGATTTAGTTTCACACCACCGTCATCATCACCACAATTACGGTGGTGGAGGAAGAAGACCACCACCACCTAATATGATGCTTAATCCACTCATGCTTCCTCCACCACCAAATTACTCACAGATTCATCATCATAAGTATGGAATGAGTCCTCCTGGTGGAGTTGTGACTCCAATGAGTGTTGCTTATGGAGGTGGAGGAGGAGGAGGAGCTGAATCTTCAAGTGAAGATCTGAATCTGTATGGACAATCAAGTGGTGAAGGAGCTGGAGCTGGAGGACAAATGGCGTTTTCAATGTCATCATCAAAGAAGAGATTCAGAACAAAGTTTACAACTGAGCAGAAAGAGAGAATGATGGAATTTGCGGAGAAGTTAGGTTGGAGGATGAATAAACAAGATGAAGAAGAGCTTAAGAGATTCTGTAATGAGATTGGAGTTAAAAGACAAGTGTTCAAAGTTTGGATGCATAACAACAAGAACAATGCTAAGAAACCATTACCACCACCATCAACTATCTAATCACCTTCATTGAGAGAGATTATGTGAGACATTTTCTTTTTAATAATCTGTTGTTTTCTTTCTAGGTTTTTGTAGTTTGTACGATCTTTGGATCAATCAATGGATCTTTGTTTTTGCTTAGTTAATGTTTTTAAATTTGGTTTTTTTATCTTATGTTTTTTGTCTTTTTGCTAGTACTTGTAATCAGTTTCGTTTTTACTTACTAGTTCATGATTCTGTCTTTCTATTTCATTTAAGTTTAAAACATTGTACAAACTTAACTACAACATTACAACTAGTTGTTTGATATTACCAATAGTACAAAAATTAAATTTCATAATACCCATTTGACAAATGCAACCATTCTAAGAGTATAGAGAATTGGTTACAATTTTTTGCACGTAATATAATCATTTATAAAAATCATTTTGGTTATATATCAATTTCTAAAGTATTTTTCATTGGGTTCGAGGTAATTGCATCACATAATAGAATTTAGAGTTTGCATTACGAATTATGATTTGTCAATCTTGGAAACTAAAATAAACATTAATATTCTAAAGCAGATTAACTTATAAACATTCAGGATTTGAATTCCCTTAAATTATAATTCTATAGAACTACGATTGTATTTTATATATAAGTAAGTAATATGATAAACTTATGCAGACGCAAGCGTTATGATCAAAGCTGAGCTATTTTAATATGTTTGATGTGAAATATGTCCAAAATTGTAACCATATGATTTGAGATTACTGTAGATCTGTCACCTTCCCATTTTGTACCAAAAAGAAAATCATGTGAAAAACAAATATAAAAACAGAAAAAGAAGATTCTCATTGTTGTAAAATACACAGATGAGGCCAAATTTATAGAACTCACGACCTATGTTTTTTTTTTTTTTCTTTTCAGTATAGTCACGACCTATGTGTCTAACGCTACTAAATGTAATAATTGGTTACAAATTATATATTCTACAGCGACCATTTTGTGTAGAAATTTATTAGTTTTTCATACAAAAAAATAAGAGAAAACGGTTATTTAAATACGGAATTTTTCCGTTTTTGCCGAATTAATTATGAACTATTTTTTCTCTGAATAAATACCAAACTTTTCGTTGACTTTGCCAATTTATGATCACCGTTAGTCAAACTTAACCATCCGTTAATCATCTGTTAGGTAATGTTAATTGAGGGGTTAAATGAAACGATGTGTTTTGTCAGTTTGACTAAACGGACCAAAAATCTGCGTTTAACAAAAAAAACCCAATTGTAAACCATAAAATCGAAATATGTTCATCTTCTTTCTCTCTCCGATTCCAAATCGATTTTTTCTCCTTTTTGATTATCTCCATCTTCTTGCTTTCTCTAAAAACGAGATATTTACACGAAGAAGCATGAAACAGCAGAAGCTGTCTAAGGCTTGGCTACTCCAACAATTCAAACAAATATAGTTTTGACCTTATCTGACCAGCAAGATTCCATTCTCAAATATGAATGACTAGAAGATATTTATGTCATCTAAGAGATGACTGCATCCAAAAGTTTTGGTTTTTTCACTTTGTTTTATTGATTTGTTCAATACTCATCACTCAAACAATAAGCATTACTTACATAAACTTGTTTATTACTATAATGTTGTATTGTATGTATAAAATTGTTACATAAAGCAAGGCTCTCTCGGGCTTGCGAGCAGTAAACATTATAAAATAACCCTTTAACAACATCTAAGTAATCTGTGAGACTGCATGATTTGCACACATCCTTGATCTCATCCTGCATCAAGTAATTGTACCTCTGCAAAAGTCTCTATAAAAAGAATGCAAAATTATGAGTCTTGCTAAAATCAAATCCAAGTTGATAAAGTTCGAAGTCGAAAAAGAAGATCAACTAAGTCAACGAAATTGATAAGATTAAGGAAAAGAAGAGAAGATAAGATTGTAGAGGAAAAATGGATTTGAATTCGAAGAGAGAAAGAAGAGTATCAGAATTTTGTTTTTAGGGTTAAGAATTGGGAATTCTTATTAAACACTGAGTTTTGTATCAATTTGGGCAAAATGCGGCGTTTCATTTAATCTCGTTTATGCTTAAGTAACAACGGTTAACAGTAGTTAACAAATGGTTAAGTTTAACTAACGGCGATCATAAATTGGTAAAGTCAATGAAATGTTCGGTATTTATTTGGAGAGATAAATAATTCATAATTAATTTGACAAAAACAGGAAAGTTTGGTATTTAAATGAATTTTCCAAAAAAATATTATTCTCATCGAATTTTTGTTTCTTCATTGGAGAGAAAAGAAAGTGGGCCAAAAGAATTAGAGATTATACTGAAAAGGCTTCCTATATTACCAGTCTTTTTCTTTCTGTCATCTTCTATAGTCTGTTACCTTTATTGATTCTGTAAATGGGCTAGTTCAATGGATTAAGGCCCAACTTGTATATAAATCAGCCCATTAAAGCCCATATCAGTCCAGTGTAACACGTTGGTGGCGACAATGTGTTTATGGCTGTATTATTAATGTTTACCTACATAATGATTTTGAGTATTGTTGGAGTTACTCAAGCTCATGTATATTCTTATTTTTGTTAATTTATATATTCTCATTATTGTATATTGAAGATCAGATAATATAAATCTAATTTTGAAGTTAGTGATCATTGCTATATATATGACATTTTAGATTATTCTCTATTGTCTTTCTAATATATATTAGCCACAGAAAAATTTGAGAAGAGACGTAATGGTGAGGTGGTTATATGTTTATTTTTCTACTCTTTTATATCAATGGTTTATTCAAACAGAATTTATAAAGAGTTTAATGACTAACATTATAGAATAATCGTGAACTCTCACAAAATTAAAGAATTTCGTAGTTTTTTTTTACAATTATTTATCAAAACTTTATACGTATTTTCACATACTTTTATGTTAACTCACATACTATCAATTCTTTCAGAATACAATATCGTAGAATCTTGTATAATATAATTTTGTAGAGCTCACTTTTAGAATTTGTATTTTTGTAGATTTTGTAACAATACTTTAAAGTTTAAGTTCTTTCAAAAGTCAAGATTGAATATCATTAACGTTTTAACGATTTATAACTCTTTATAAATTACAAAACCAATAAGCCATCCTCCCTTCTCGAAACTTGATTCAAAATCTCGCGTAATAGAATTTGAGTGAGTATAGAAATCTAAAAAGAAAAGTTGAAAGAAGACGCACATAAATAGATGAACATCGAGATACATTAATATGATCAAGTAGTGGGGCAATAATAGATTTGATTCTGAAAATTATTGTTGGATTAAGAGATATTATTGTTTAATTAAGCCAATTCCCAGCTACTTCTTGTTTTTCCTCTTTTGGTACGCTTTTTGTATAAATCACGCTTCCCAATTTGCTTATTTAGGCAAAACAATATTCTTGTCGGCTTTCAAACGTTTATTATATTCTCTACTTGATTAGTTGATTAATTAAATGTAAAATACATAACCAAATTTAGTTTCTTCAATAATAATATCTCACAAAGACAAATATGAAAGTGTATGATCAATACAAAGATCCTTGTCAATACGTAGAAGAATCATATATATATATATATATATATATATATATATTCTTCTGAATCATTCTTCACAAGAACTTCTTCGACTTCATGTTGATGTAGTAAAATTTAGATCTTCAAATTCTTCGTTTTCCTGGACAAAAAATTAATACAGCATAAATGAGGGCATGTTTGGTTAATAATTCAAGCATGTTAATTAGATTCCATCACATATATATATATATTTAAGTAACAACTTGAAGATATCGTTAATTACAGGAACTCGAGTTTAGCTTAAACAAGTTGTAATATAAATAAAAGTGTCGACCACCGACCATACACAGAAGTAGAATTAACCAATTTATCTATATCTTATCTTATTATGACATACATAATGTTTTTTTGCTTCAAAAATAGTAAAGACACAATCTGCATGTGATGATGTACATGAACGGATTAGGTTTCATGTGAATCTTTTCCCCTTTGGATCTTAATTAGTATTATACATAGAATCCGGTATTTCAAAATAAAACTTTTACACAAACATGCATAATTATTTTCAAATTTATTTTGGTTATAATGTATATCTAAACAAAATAATATAAGTCGAGTTCTTCTTGTCTAGTGGTTATGATGATCCAACAAATAATTCTAGTATTAGGAATTCGATCATTCCCCACTATAATTAGTAGATTAATAAATAGATTTAGGAGTAGACTTTCAGCTATAGATCAAGTATTATATATCAAATTGTTGATAAAAAATATACAAATAAATATAGTACAACTAAGTTTGTTTTTGTCAATAACTAAATCAACAACACTATGGTCAATAGATCAATCTAAACACTATCATGTAAGATTAGTATTACGTGTATTCTAACTGTGGTATCAGTAATTGTAAAAACAGATCTTTAACCATTTGACTGAAGACATTTTATATGAATTAAATTATATTATGCAACTTAATTTGTATATTATATTGCGCAAAAAACAGAAGCTATTTTTGTTCATTTATAATTTTTTTAAAAAGGTTTGATAGAAGAAAAAGAAAACTATATTTCTTAAAATCTCTAAACAAGAGCGGAAAGAAACGAAAATTAAAGAAACAATAGAATTCATGATCCAAAGTTCAGAATAAATTTATGGATTTGGATGAACAACGTATCTACATATGAGTATAGATAGATTTAGTTAAATATACCTCGTGTCGAAGTCATTGATGCCTCTTGAATTAGATTCAAAGGTCTTATAATTAGGCAAAGGGACACGACCAGTCTCTATGTTAATGAGATCCTCAACGAGAATGTCATAGTGACGCTTAACTTCGTCTGCAGATTTCCCTCCGACAGCTTTTGCCACATTGTGCCAACGGTCGGGTGTGTCTTTGTCGTAAACTGCTAAGGCTCTCTCGAACATCTTGTTCTGCTTGAACGTCCATGAAGTGTTCGAGCTTCTAGTGTTCGACGCCATTAATGATATAACTTGAGATCTAAAGGAGATATAGATAGAAAAGAGGATGTCTGTAAAATGAATAAGCAAAAGAGGGTTCCTTATAAGGAGGAGAAAAAGAGAGTTCCTAGATTCTACAAGTGGAGAGTTTTTTTATTTTTTATTTTTTTATTGTTCGGTTTTCATTAAACAATTTTACTTAAAAGACAATTTGTGATACAATTAACATGGTCTATTATAAGTTATTGGCAACAATAAATATATATATAGATATATAAGACATAATCATTTTGTTTTTTTCATTCTATCATCATTTACATAGAAAAAGTCTCAGATTCATAATTTAAACCTTATTACACCTGCTTATATACGATTACTCACAATCTAATTCAGTAATTCCAATTGGAAATTGCATAAACATTTAACCAATTGATTAAGCATATAAATAATATATAGTATACTTGTTCGTATGTTTCTCTATGTATCAACTACATAACTCATGAATTTTCAAAGGAAAAATCTATACAATTAAGATAGGATGATGTTATGAATTTGCAAGGTTAACTAGTAAATATGAAGCGATCGATCAAATGGAGAACCGGTTAGGCAACGTAAGGTAAGGTTGAAGTTGATAAGTTGAACAAGTTGGCGTAACGTGCTTATAATAGACAGAAGATTATACGATATGTTACAATATAAGAGCCACTACTACATTGCTTTTCTATATTACATATATAATTAATATTTTACAGTTTTCGATATCATAATGTAAGCAATAAAGATACTTTGTGTGATGATTCATAAATTTAACAAAACAAATACTAGACATAGTTGTGTTATTTTTATTATTATGGTAGGAAAGGTTTTGATACGGGAACGACTTGCCCCATCATAAGAAAATTTAATATTAATTTGGGTATTGAATCTGGCTAAATTTGTGGGAGAATTATAGAGTACACTAATTAACATGTACATGAGAATGTGTATTTGATCAAGTATTTAAAAATCTATCTATACCGTTTTTTAAGTGCGATTTCAAAAAATCGTATAGTCTCATCTCATTGTAATTAAATTTAGGGTTTGCAAGATTTTGAATTATACATCAAACTTGTTGAACCGATTGTTAATATAAGAAAATATCGCGAACAGTTTAACGAGTAAAAAAATCACTACGTCTACATACCTTTTTAACATTCAAAGAATATAAAAAGATGTTTGAATGACAGTCTTTAAGTTCTATTCTTAGCATCAACTAAAAATGAAATAAATGCAAAAATTCTATATATCGAACAAATAAATGATCGATATGTCATCATCGTTATCTAGTACTTAACCAAAGTTTATGGAATTTATGTTTTTACACATCATTTTCATTTACCAATTAAAATGATAGATAAATATATTCTTAGGGACCTTGAATCTAATGACTTCGTGTGTGATGTAATGGAAGAGACCCATTGGTATATATATGACAAGCATTTTTATGAGAACCACCAAAATTTGATGCAAAGATAATAAAGACATAGTTGATAATTTTTTTTTTTAAAAAAGAATAAGGACATAAAAGATATTATAGTTTCCTTTTGTGTTAATATTCCAATATTCATATCTAATCTATTTCTGTTGTATATACTTCATGTCGAACGGTAGGTTTGGGCATTCGGGTATTCAGATCGGTTCTGGGTAATATTTATTCGGGTACGGGTTTTCGGGTATGAAACTTTTATACCCATTTAGGAACCGCATATATTTTGGTTCGGGTTCGGGTCGATTTTGCTCGGTTCCAGGTCAGTTCGGGTCTATATTTTCAATACCCATTTAGAAACCAAATACAATTCGTTTCGGTTTTGGTACCGGTTCTTATTCGGGTCGGATATAAATATTAGAAATTTTTTTACGAGTCCACTATATATTTGAGTATTTCATACCCAAAATACAATTATTTATACGAAAAATACCCGAATACCCAAAAAATACCTAAATACCGTAGATATATTTGAAAAAATACCCTAAATTCTCATATATGTTTACATGTTTTCGGGTTAATCAGGTACCCATTCGGATGTCGGTTCGGTACCAGGTGTTACCCGATACCCGCGGGTCTAGATGAAAAGGACCCAATAAGTACTTTCTTAGGTTTTGGGTACTACCCAGTACCCATTATTTCAAGTCAGTTTTGGTTCGGTTTTTTGTTTCGGGTATTTTGCCAAGGCCTATCTGACGGTAGAAAACCATAGTGACACCATCAAAAATTTTTTGCAGAGTCTCGATGGTTTAATTTTGGTTTTACTGAATAATTATTTTTTCTTAAATCGGATTTACATTCTCGACGGTATCCTATGACTTACATCCTCGACAGTATAATTATGTACTGAACAATTCTATTTAGATTGAAATTTTTTTGTATATGTTTTTTGAAATGGGAAATTAGCAAGAATAGCACAAAATGGGATCTATAATTCACAAAATAACTCAAAACCCTAAGTCAACTAATATTCAACATATTTTATACAATATTTGCCATTTTACTCTTTTCATATCATTTTTTTTTCTTCTTCCTCACTTCTTCTCTCCTCCTCTAATTCTATTTTCAATATAATTTTTAATGAAAAACAAAATCAAAGTTATAAATTCTTTTAGATAACATAGATTTTTCTACACACCTAAAACTTAAACTTTTTTAAAATGAACAAATTTTGTAATAAAAAATGAATATGTTATTGACTAATTTTGTATAGAACAAATATATATAGAATGTTTAATTGATATAGTATGTTTATTATTATTATTATTATTATTTTTTTTGGTCAACATTATGCCACAACTGGCTGACCCATTAGCCAAGTTCCTATATAATGTATGCTGTGGGACTCGAACCCAGGATGTGCAAGTGCGATTGCCTTTAGTGAACTTACAACCTGCCACTAGGTTAAATGTCACTTGCAATATGTTTATTATTTTAAAATCATCAATTTATACATATTTTTGGAAAAAGCTTATCAATTTTAATTAATTTAGTCTTCTATTCCTCCTCATTCTTTCTCATATCTTCAACTCCTCTTCTTACTCCCCCTACTCTACTTCCTCTCCTTTCTCATTATTTTTTCCCTTTCCCTTCTCCTTCTCCCCACTCATTATTCTTTTCCTCCTCCTCTCCATCATCTTCATCATTCTCCTTCTACTCTTTCTTGTCTTTCTCATTCTCTTTCTATTTCTCATTCTCATTCTCTTTCTTCTTCTCCGTTTCCTCATCTTTATATACCATATAGATGGATATTTTTTATTATTGTGTACTATATGTTTTAAGTATATAGTAGTTCTATACCATATAGTTGATGTGTATATATTTTAACATGTTTTAGAGCTCTCATATAGTTCATTTTGCATTCATATTCATAGCAGTTTCATCATTTTAGAGTTATTGTTGATTCATTTGCATTATTTGCACTTGCATTGCATACATTGTGCATTTTGGAGTATTTATCAGGAGTCTTTGGACACATTGGGGACGAGATCATTCAAGAGGTGAACAAGGATTGATGATTTGCCAAGCTTGAAGAGTCAACTCGGCCACCATGACCGAGTTGGAAGCCCGATCACACCTCCTCAACAAGATTTGACCGGAAGACACCATCTGTAGCTAAATAGGAAATGAGGATTGATGAGTTGGCAGCTGAATCACATATTTTTTATTCAACTCAGGCCATGTGGCCGAGACAGACGCGTTTATATGTTTACTAGATGATTACCCGTGCGGTGCACAAAATTATTTGTTATGCAAAATAAATATATATTCATAGTTATTTATATTTATCTATAATATTTATATAAGTTATATTTGTTTACCGTCAATATATTTTATAGTTTGATTTGTATATGCAATTTATTATTGGGGGAATTTTTATATGTACTTAATATACTAGAAATGAATTTATAATGATGATTCATGTTGTGCACCAAATATATTTTTTGTATCCATGATTATTAAGTTTTTGATGCATATCATAATTTGTTTGACTCATGTTCGTTTAGGTTGTTATAGACACATGGTTATTTAGATTTGTAGATTTGTATACATTTATTTAGGTTTTTATATCCGTGTTCATTCAACTATGTTTATTTAGGTTTTTTTAACCCGTGTTCATTTAGATTGTTAGACCCGTGTGTATTTAGCTTTTAAATTTAAGGTCTGTACTTATCTGATATACATGTTACTAAATCATACTTCTATTATATTTACCTTGTTCTTCACTTGTAAGTGTTATTGGAGTGTGTAACACCACAAAAAAAGTTTCAGTTGAGGTATATGAGAAATTTTGCCATATCCATTTCAAAATATAACATATGTATATGTTTACTAATAGATTAAAGACATCAAATCATAGGTAGTAATAATTGATACTAAACCACGGATAGTACCTTTTTTTTTGTTTTCTTTTTATATAGAATTAGTGATATCTCCAAGTTCACATCAATGATCCTCTGAGCTTGTTGAAGCGTTGTTTGGACCTGAAAACAACAATTCAAATTATCATAATTTTTTGATACAAAATTTCACTCTTAGTTCGATAATTAAAAATTCTATAGTAATACTTTTTTGTATTAATTACACACCAGCTTTTATTTGCAATTTAGACTGAGCAATATTTATGTCTTGTAACGCTCTTTTACTTCTTGATTGTATAGTTGAATCTAAAAAAATTCAACACGTAATATAGTACATACTGTAGATACATATAAAATATCAAAGTATATCATGAAAATAGAAAAACAATTAAATATAATGAATGATAAATAATATGTTGTATAACTTCAGATTTTATACGTATTTTGACTACAACTTTTTTGCCTTTTGTTTTGAGTTTTATTAATATTTGGCTCATCATATAAAGTTGGTTTCTTTTTCTTCGTACTTGTAAAAATTCTCTCCTGTTCTGATGAAAAATTTGGTACCATGATGTTATGAACACCTAAATATCCAATTTATTATATAGAAAGGTTTTTGGTATTAATAGGTTAATAAATTTATTACGACATCATAAGTCAACTTCTATATAAAAAAACTATAATAAATTGCACATAAATGTTAATTAATTTCACAATTAATTCAAATATATTTTTTTCGCCTTCAATCTGTAATACAATTTCAACAACTTTCATTCTTTATACATAAATGTTTATCCTAAATTACATCAAAACAAATAAAGAATTATATGTAATATGATTCAGTTGCCAAATTAGACATTTGAATATAATTTCCAGATATACAACATTAAATTTAATAGATCTTTACATTTAATTTTGAAATCTTTTCTAAATGGTATATATATATATCATTTTGTAAAGTAGATTTAACCATCTAATACGGAATCAAAGCTCATCTTTAATATAAATCTACACATAAATGTAGATTGAATCAACATTTTTTTTTTGTGCCTTAATTACTTATTATAATGTAATATGAGATTTTTTTTATTATTTTTCAGATTTTTTTCGGATTAAAGATACACATAAATGTAAATTGTAATCACATTTAATGTTACTTGGCCTTGAACTTTATTATAATTTCCGTAAGTTTAATTATTAATCTGTTTTTTCTCGAAGCTTAGTATATTGACACAACTTTCTTGGCTATAATTTACACTTAGAAGATTTATAATCAAAACTCGAAAATATATAAATAATACGAAATAAAAATTTATGAAATTCAATAACGATACAGTCTTAAAATAATAAATAACCAAAAACAACCATAAATCTTAAAAAGTTAGTGTGCTTGAAAAATAATAAATAACTTAAAAAAATAATATAATTTAAAATTCTAAATTTCAAAGTTTCTCCATCTTAATCTTTTTGAGCTCCAAGGTCTTTGTTGTGCTTGAAAGGTCATTAGGATCATCGTCAAGTTGTCTAATTCCATCATTCCTCTTTGAATGTGGTGTTTCAAAACTTTTTTTACTTGATTCAGCATATGTCTCTCCAGAACCAATCAACGAATGTCCCTAAAGTTGAACAAATATATCATTTATCGGATTTTAAATAGTATTTAATATTAAGTATATAGTTCATGAGATAGGTTTACAAACTTACATGAGATAGGTTTACAAACTTACATGAGATGATTGTGATTCATTGAATTCCTTCAGTAGCTCAACTTTGTTCACCAGCTGATTAACCTTATAGGTCTGATCATGATATCTTGAAAGATGTTTCGTTTCAAGTGCGACAACAAATATGAACCTTTTTCCAATTAAATTATTAATTACCGTTGGAATCTTCTCAAGGTTGTCAATCTACAAATTCATACATAATAAAGTAATTGTCAACATAACGAAAATTACAATTTTGCATATTATTAATACTAAAATATATTGAGCACTAAAATAATTTTGTTACCTCTCCAACAGTTTCGGCTATTTTTGATGCAGAACGATTAATAAATTGCTGAGCAATGTAATCAAACATCATGAATCTCGTTTCCCTAGTATCATCTCCAACTTTCACAAAAATATAAAATGTAAAAAATAGTAGATAAACTTGAAATTAAAATACACAAAAAACCAAAGATTTTCTTTTTATAAATATATATGTATACATATATGGAATTGAATATTAATACTTACTTGGGTACAACTTCAGTAACATTTGATTTACACTGGGCACAACTCCAGACTCGATTATCTAAAATCTCAACAACATCATCATCGTCCCCCTCATAACAATCAATAGGAAAAATCTTCTTGTTGCAAATTTTGCAGCTCATATAGCACCATCCATAATCAGAATCTATCTCAAGTATCAAAACCATCGTAACATATGATCCAATCTAAGACAAAAGATAAAATGGTTAAGTAATGAGATTGTGGAAATGGTTCATAATATATATTTCTAAAATTTACGAAAATGAGAATGTATCAATTACGTTAACCGTATGGGTTATTTCCTGAACTGTTTTCTTTGGGAAACACCTAAAAAGTCCTCAGAAATACATGTAGTAGGATTCTCAGATAGTGCCATTGGTAGGGGTATGACTAAGTACATTTCATCATCTGGGAGACTAAAGTGGACCAAAAAGATTATAGATGCTTATAAGCCATACATTAAGCAAATATGATACACATTTTAATTCAATGCTTACTTGTTTCATAATGTTAACACATCAGGTATCGTGTCATTATCAATCCACAATCGTGTACATTCAAAAGCATTAGACACCGATATCACATCTGAAATATTTTGAAATGTTGACATTATATTAGTACTACTTAATAGCTTTAATAAATCTGAAATTACCATATGTATTTGATATCGAATTACCTCTGTAAGTTTTAATCTTTACGAATTGCAATACAACAATTGTTTTATTGCTATACCTCGATGAAACTTTTTCTTGCAAAGTCTCAGCATATTTCTCCCATAGCACACACGAAATTAGAGCATCATTGTAGAATATAATTTTAGAATATTATAACAATATTATAATGTTATTTAAAAAAGACATTTAATAGGAAATTTAAAATACATACTTAGCATTACGAAGATTGATATTAAGTCTTTTGGTCTCTTTTCCTTTAGATCCAGTGACAACCATTGCATCAACATGGTCCAAGTAACCAATAACATCTGAAAAAATAAATTTATTATTAAAATTTACAAATATAAATCGTTAATACCAATTTGCATAATATTTAAAATCACTTGTTTTTAAATAGTAAGGATTTTGATTATTAAGTTATTAAAAATTAAAGTAAAGAAGAAGCATAAATGTAATTAGAAAACTTACCAATTAGGTAATTGTCATCAAGATTTCCAGCAAGCAATTCATTGAAATTTACGAACTCAAGACCACTTAAATTAATCGGCAAGCTATCAGTTGCTCTCACCAAAGTAGTGTGGACAAACAATATCTTGAACTTATGCAAAGTTGTCTTGAAAGAATCGGATGATGGATTAACTTGAAAACTACTAATAATTTTAGTATCGCCCTCATTCATAAGAGGACCAAATTTTTTGATCAATTTTTTCTTGGTTGTACATGAATTTTTGAACCCTAAAAATTTTTATATAATGTTAATTTTGGAATTTTTTTGTTTTAATTATAGTTTTGCATATGAATGTCCAATAAATAAAAACTTAGGAGAGTGTATTGAAACTAAAATTTTAGGTGATTTCAGTTTTTTATTAAAATCACCTGTTATTCGACTAATAATTTCTAAATCACATCTCAAATTCTCTGTTATTGAATTTAAAATTTCTACAAAATCACTTAAAATAATACATAATCTCTTGTTATTCAATTAACAATCTGTCAAAATCATATCAAATCCCTTGTTATTCAAAACTTAACAATTCTTATTTTAAAACACCAATTAATCTGATTTTAGAAGATTTTGAATAGCTTTTAGTTGAAAAAATAATACCTCAAAAACTCACCAATTTGGGTGTGATTTCAAAAACAAAATAATTCATCTTCGTTCCTCTATCATACCTAAGATCATTTTGGCTATTTCTTACACTAAAAAATCACAGGAAAACAAAAGCTACAACGTATGAGCATTCTGCATCCAAACCTTTGACCTGAAAATTGGTCCTGATTCATCTACCAAACATTTTCTTTTACAGTTTTTTTAATTTAATTTTTGATTGTTGTGAATGGGTAAATGGAGAGCAGTTGCAGCTCTACTTCGTAATCAAAGACACGATTCCTCATACCTCACGTTCTACCAATTTGTTGCCCTTAAATTTTCTGATTTTGTTTCTGGAATTCATGTAAGATTTATTTACACACAACTAATTTATCTCTTTGGTCCACAAATCCCAAGCTCTTATGTTTACACACAACTAATTTATCTCTTCGATTACCTCAAGCTGGTTTACATGAGACTTGTAGAATGCAAAGGAAAGTCAATATTCATCTTGTTTTACTTTTCTTCACAGACTTTGGACGAGAAGGAAAGTGTCATCAGGTGTGGCTTCATGGTTGTCTTTTAGTACATTTTTGATCTTTTTAATGTTGATGACAAATTGACAATGACATTGTTTGTAGACATTATTCTGGATTGCCTACCAACATAAGAAAAGATGGTTAGTCTCCTATATTATTAGTTTGAATATCTTAGAGTGATCGAAACCATAGCTTTTTGCTTCACTAGTTTTCAAGTTTTGCAAATGAACCAATCTCTTCTGGGTTTTATTGTGTTAGATTATATTGTCAAGGAGAAGCATTGACCGAGGAAATGCACAACATTGTTTTCATAACTTTGACTAAATAGTGGAAGACTTTGCTGCTATAAATCGTGAAATCCGTGTTTTTATTTTCACAAAAAGATATTGTTTGAAACAAGAGTCACATAGAATCATATAGAGTCTCACCATAAATCTTCTAAAATCACCAAATCATTTGTTTTTATAAAATTTAAAAAATCAACTAAAATCATACCAAATATCTAAGAATCTTTTCAAGTCTCTCAAAATCTATCAAAATCTAAATCCTACCAAATCTCCTAAAATTCTATTTCCAATACACTCCCTTACTTGCTCATCAATGAAAACCAATTCTATAGTCTGACCATAGTCTTTGGTAAAAACCTTCCGTAGCCGAATTATCTTGACTCTGATCCTCCAATGAGAACTCGCTAGCTTAAGAACTGAAATAGAATTGATAACCATGTTTGAAATTATCAAACAATTTTGTAGAATTCATGTTTAGTTTTAGGAGGAAGCAAGCAATGTAGGTATGAAACTTTATATATAGGATGTGAGTTACTCTTACCCAAGTCATAATTTAGGGAATGTAGCCTCCAAATCCTTATGTATTTACATAAAATAGTTCAATTATGGTATGTGATAATAATGATACATTTATATAATACTACTATAAATAAATACTGATAGATTTCAATTTAATCTAATTGGACTCAAAATTAATATGAGATTTGGGATTTGGATTTTATTTACACAAAGATTTCAAATTTATTTTTAACCTATTGATTAGTTTTTAATACAAATATCAAAATTTAATGGCCCAAAATCTAATTGTTATATTATATTGTTTTGATAATCTATTCTAAACAAAATCTAATTACCATATTTTCGTGGGTTAACTTTAAGACTTATTGAACGATGGACAACTACATAAATATGGCACATATGTGTATTATATAGTCTGAAAGGTTTTAATTTATTTTAGTAATGTAAATATGGTTATATTTCAAATTAAATATAATGCTATTGGTTAGTTTATAAAACATATTTCAAAATCAAATGACAAGAAATATAATTTCTATCATGCTAAATCTATTCATTATAAGATTTCAAATTAATTCTTTAGAAATTACCCATATTTTGTTATGATAATTAATTGTACAAGTTTTTATGGAAAATGTACAACTATATAATACTACTATAAATATATACTGATACATTTCAATTTAATCTAATTGGACTCAAAATTAATATGAGATTTGGAATCCGGATTTTATTTACATAAAGATTTCGAATTTATTATTAACCTATTGATTAGTTTTTTAATACAAATATCAAAATTTAATGGCCCGAAATCTAATTGCCATATTTATATGTTTTGATAATCTCTCTAAAAAAAATCTAATTGCCATATTTTCATGGGTTAACTATAAGACTTATTGAACGATGTACAACTACACAAATATGGCAAATATGTGTATCAAAGTCTGATACGTTTTAATTTATTTTAGTAATGTAAATATAGTTAGATTTTGAATTAAATAGAATGCTATTGGTTAGTTTTTAAAACAGATTTCAAAATCAAATGGCAAGAAATATAATTGCTATCGTGCTAAATTTATTCATTATAAGATTCCTAATTAATTCTTTAGAAATTACCTGTATTTTGTTATGTTTAATTTATTGTAGAAGTTTTTATGGAAAATGTACAGCTATATAATACTATTATAAATAAATACAGATACATTTCAACTAATTGGAATCATAATTAATATGAGATTTGGAATCTGGATTTTATTTACATAAAGATTTTGAATTTATTATTAACCTATTAATTACTTTTTAATACAAATATCGAAATGTAATGGCCCAAAATCTAATTGTCATATTAAAAACTGTTTTGATTAACTATTCCAATATATATGACACATATGTGTATTAAAGTCTGATACGTTTTAATTTATTTTAGTAAAATAAATATGGATAGATTTCGAATTAAATATAAGGATATTGGTTAGTTTTTAAAACAGATATCAAAATCAAATGACAAGAAATATAATTGTCATATTTGTCGTGCTAAATTTACTTCAAGATATCTTTATGATTTTATTCAAAATTATTACATAACAATTATTTCTAAAGTTTCAGACCGATGGTTTTAGACAAATGATTTCGAAATCTAACAATCAATTAATACAAAATCTAAACATTTAAGGCCTAAAAAATGCAAATAAAATCTCCAAAATACCCCACAAAATTCATAGAATCCAATGGTATTTCAAGTAATAATCAATTGTTTTCAAGAGCATTTCAAATTATTGATATCCTTTCATTATATAGAAGATTTGACTTTCTTTGTTTGACTCTCTAGTATTTTGTTACCGAATGTATAAATACTCTTTTATTGTAAACAGAAACCCTTATCTAATTTTTTATGCCTCTTTGGTGAAAGAACACAAAAACATTCTCTTGTTTTGTAATTTCCAGATCAAAACCTTTTCCTTATTAGTTTTTAATGCAATTTCTATTTTCAGTTTAATCTTATCTATCTTTTTCTATGCTTTTTGATTATGTTGTCTATTTTGCTTTATGAGTTTTTGCTTTTGTTTATGATTTATGAGTAGAAAGCTAAGGTTCTTGAGAATAAGTTAGATTAATGAGGAATCCTTGGTTTTCTAGATGTCTAACCTTAGTTTAGAATAAATCTCTTCTGTTTTAGTGAGCTTAATGCTAGTTTCTCTCTGATCAATTGAGATTAGATTCTAAGAATTTCCACACCTAGAAGGTGTTTGATGAAATTTCTGAACCAACTAATTTCAGAGATTTGCATTTCTAGCCTAAGATATTAGTTGTCTAGAGTGTTTATTGGCTTTAACAAGTTGTTTCTTCATGCCTTCTTGATTATAAATCGCTAACGAGAGTTAGGTCAGGTTGTAGTCTAGTTGAGATTGTTTGCCATGAGAATGGATTCATTTACTTGTGAACATGCTGTCTAGAGATCACTTATGTTTGAGTTTTGTTAGACATATGTGGTAGATCTAGAAAACCCACTGGTTCATTATTCCCATCCTTGAGGCCTGCTTATCTTCTGATTTCCATTTGCTCTTGATTATCTCTACTTGCTTTAGTTCTGCATTTCACTATATGTCTTATATATTACTTTGTTTGATTTGCTCTGTTTTCCTGAGTGTTTCATGACTATTGTTCTGCTTGGTTTACTGTTGTTTGGTTTAGTTAATTGCTTGCTTACTTTCCCATTAGGTTAATAGTGAAACCATTATATCATTTGCTTGAATTAGAATAGTTGGATCACATCTTTATTGCTAGTTGCTCACCCATTGGATTGACAACCTTTCTGTTTTTCAATGAATGTGCAGTAGGTTATTTGAAACATAGTAAAATACTGTTATCAATAGTATAACTAGCAACATAGCGGTACTGTAGCAAATATACTTGCTCAAGTTTCTTTTCATCCACCAAAGTTTTCTATTTTTTGTTTTTAATTTTGAGCATAATTATTAAAGGGTTAAAAGTGTAAATATTTAGGTTAAAGTGTTATTATCTTAATTATGAGAATATATATGCGATATCTCTGATTAAATTTGTGAATTGTGTCATTTGGCCAATTCTCCTTTTTGAAATTAACTTATACAAATTTAGTAAGATTTGTAGAAAAATTGAAAAAAGAAAGAAAAACAGCATATTAAAAGTTGAGTAAAACAACCAAGTTTTTAGACGTGGTTACGATTGCAACAGGGGTGAGCACAAGCCGAGTAGTTGCTAATTTTCATATTCTTATGGTTTGATTGGTTTGGTTTGCTCGAGTAACAAGATTTAATACTTATATTTTCTATTGCTTGAATTAAATATTTGTCAAAATAAGTACTTGCTAAAATAAGTACTTGCGAAAATAAGAAATACTTATAAGTTACTTGACCCGATTTATTAATTGTTCAAAATTACTAGTTTTGTTGTCAACAATTAGATTGACAAAGTCCGATTCATAACCTAAATCTCACACCCTAAAATCTCATATAGATCAATTTGATTTTAAGCGTAAACATCAATCAAAAATTATATTTTAGTTTTTTAAGAGTAAATTATAATTTCAAAACCTTTATAATTATAGAATGTAATGAGTAAAGTACTAACGAGGCGAGTATTGATTTTTTTATTAAGATTTCTACTTGACTTGTACTTGTAAGTAATGTAATTAACTTATATCACTTCAAAAAAAGTCATCATTGATAGCAATGGTTGATAGCACGTTTTGTTGAACTGCTATTATTAATGTTTTTTACAATTTTGGTTACTCTATCATAGCATTGCATGCACGCTATTACAATATTTGCATTAAGTGCGTACAAAAATTCACTTATCCGCCAAAACACTTAGATAAACCTTAAGTCTATTTCGTTTTCCCTCTTCGTAAACCCTTCATCTCAACATAACTCACTGAAAATCACAAATCTCATCGACGATTTCTCTCATTGGTGAATACCTGAAGGCACCGGCGACCTATTCTTCTCTCACCGGCCCTAATTTTGCTTTTCTCAGTTATCGAAGGCATGTTTCATCTCCATCTATTTTTTCCCAAATTTTAGTGATTTGCTCCAATTTCTTTCTTCCATCTACCGCAATTGTTTGTTTAGGTTTTGTTTCTAGATTTTGATAGTTTCTATTGCTAAGCGTAGCAGGTTTTTGATTTCTGTTTACAATTTCTGAGGTTATAGTTTGGCGCATCAGTTTTCCGATTTTAGATTTTGAGATTTTCGAGTTGAAACCTTGATTTGTTTTAAATTTTAGATTATTATGTGTTTTGTGATTTTGTGTTTATACCTAGATAGGTTTTCGCTTTCAAATTAATATTCATTTTGAGATTTTCACTTCTTGAAGGCAAGTTTTCATTCTGAGGTGTTTTCTTTGATATTTTTACTTTTTAATTGATATATATGCAACGAATTTTAGGTTGAGATGTAAGAGTAGGCGAGTATTGTAAATAGACTGTGCAAGATTTGTTGAAACCTTTATATGTTTTGCTGTAACCTTGGTAAGTTTGAGGTTGATCATTTCTAAGACTGTGCAAGCTTTGTTGAAACCTTGACAAGTTCTGGATATCCATATATTTGTTCTACGTTCGCTGAAATTTTTGATGCATTTGTTCTATAGCCTTGAATGTTTGTGATTTCATAAATATAGTGTTGGGTAAGTTGAAGTTCTTACGATTTTGTTGAAAAGAAATTATAGATTTTTTAACTAGTTCTGTAATTCTGTTTTCAACACAATGACATGAAATATATTAGATAAACTTTTGATTCATTTGTAGAGTCCTCTTATGATTTATCTTGTAGACTGTTCCTTATTTGCATCATACATACTGTTGTCTGCTACTTGCTCGTTAATGAGTTTATGTCTTAATGTGTTATGTTATCATATAGTTGCATTTGTGCTAATGATCAGAAATTTAGCTTAGAGATCCGCAGCTTGTTAGGTAAGCTTATACTATCATTTTCTGCTTAAGAGATTCAAATTTGTTTCATAGGTATTAGAGGAATTTTAATGGTTGTTAGTTTGTCTATGAAGTGATGACATGTTTTAGGAATTGATTATATCACAACATCAATTTAGGTCTCAGTCTGATAATCTTTGAATTCTAAACTCTTGATACGTTGGGTGTTTTGTATAGATCAGTGATTACTATTATAATCTATCAATTTTCTTGAATTTTGGCATGTATGATTATGAACTTATGTTTTGCTAAATGAATTTGTTATTATGGATTGAATGTTGTGTAATTTGACTTAAAATTCGATTCTTGTTATATATGCAAAATAGGTAACAAGAATTCTGTAAAACAGGTAATAGCAATATTTAGAACATACCATAGCATTCTGTAAAAACATATAATAGCAAAAAAAAAAATGTTATGCACTACTATTATAGCACGTAAACTTAATTATTAAATATTCTATCATAGCAAAAAAGATAGTAATAACAAAGTAAATTACAACATTAGAAAATTTTTATCGTAGTGTTGAATATTATAGCACAAAAAATGAATTGTTGTTTTCTATTTTACCAGGCGATAATTATGAAAATAATAGCAGAAAAAATAAACTATAATATCTGACCTATTGTAGCATATAGAAAAACGGATCTACCATAACTGCCGATAACATAGCATTAGTGAAAATGCTGTGTAAGACATACAATAACAAATTTTCAGCGCTAAATATGTCCAAATTTCTTGTAGTGTATACTTACTACTTGACTATGTTAGGTACTTAGATCTTAATACCAAGTACGAACCAAGTTACGAGTATGAACCAAATAACGAGTAATTATGCCCACACTACAAGAAAAACGTATATCAATAACGCGGATAAAATGCTATCATATACATATAATAGCGAATTTGCTATTGCTATGTCATAAGTAGCTATGGTAAATTCGACCCATATAATAGCAATAAATATGTGTGCTATGATATGTCTACATATGATAGCAACTTTTTGCTACTAATATTTAGTTTATTATAGCTCTTCTTGATTTTGTACAGAAACATATTACAGCTCATATTACTTGCTACTGTTGCTTATTCTACTGTAGCATCTGAATATGGTTATAATATTTTGTTATAGCATTAAATTATGCTACAGTTTACTTTTTAATAACATTTTATTCTTGCTATAATAAAAGATTATAACTTTCATTCTATTGTAGCATCTTAATGCAGTTGTAATATATTTTGTTACAACACTAAATTATACTACAATCTACATTTAATGACACTATAGTAGAATATTATAACTCTTTTATTGTTGCTACTATAAACGGAATCGTATAGCTATGTATCATAGCATAGAGCTCTGTTTTGCACAATATAAAGTGAAGCATCATATTCATAACCTTCAAAATATTCTTAACATAATTTTGAATGCTGGGTGCAATACAATATTCATAATAAATATCTTCAGGTTCTAAGAACATACCATAAGTCTAGGAAATAACTACTAAATAAAGCAAGACAAACGTACGATTGCTTAGTCTTCACATAGCTATGCTTGACCAATTTTCTTCATTCCCTACAACCACCAGCAATAACATACATCATTATCTTAACAACAATATACAAACATTTCTATGCATTACACTAATTGCACCACCTACCCAGTTGGTTAACTTCAAAAGATGACCAACTTATCCATTGGCTATGCAATAGATGAACCAAGTGCATCTTTCATGTACTCGATTTCATCTGTTGTTCTCCAAACTGCTGCATTATCTACATTCACCACGTCGACCCAAACTCTAGTTGCATTATACCCCAAGTGTTCAAAGTGGACCTTATGATCTGGGTCAACTGAATGAACACGTCCTTCAGCAACAACCTATTTCTTTCCGCCAATATCCATCAGTTCACACTTTTGGTTTACCTTAATTCCTCTAGTTCCATTCTTACGCTGTCATTTTACAATTATAAACCACTTAGTATATATATAGAAAACTAACCATATTACCTCTACAAATATATTAAAAAATTTATCGGAGATCTCCGAAGTTGTGATTGTGAAGCTAATATTGTCGTCTTCATAGGAGATTTTAAACCTGCTACTGCAAAATTATTAGCACATGGTTATGAAGCTACTGTATTTTCATTTGCAGGATCAGTCACAATCTGTGGGTTACAACTTGTTTGACGATGTGGCTCAGCTGATGCAGAATTATTGAGAAGAGAATTTTGGCCTACTGCATCTGTGGTGTTTTTGAAAATGACTTTGGCAGCTGGCCATGCTACAAAAGACTGTAAACAGTCCTCTAAGTAGGCCACATCCATCGTAGGCCTCCATATAAAAGTGTCTGCAATATGTATAACATCAACAAATACTTTCACTGCCTTAGGTCCGAGAGGAAGTCCATTAACCAACGCATTTTGTTCTTGTGTATGCCAACATCCTTTAGCGACAATAACATCTTCTAAAGACAAATCAAGTAGTTTGCACTTTTTAGATCCCTGTCAAACACATTCAAACAAACATAATGTATGTTAACTGATCATGACTCTATGTTATTCTATGACTCAAAAATCCAATTAACAAGATATTAAGTTGAATATATTTACCAGTGGCGTGTCTGGTTGACTTGGTTGCCATGAAATCATATGACCTACAGCTTCCCTAATTACAAACATTTTAGCAGCATGTATCCAAAGAAAAGCTTCTGGTATAGTAGCAGTCTCAACCAAAACTTTAACATCTGTAGGACCTAAGCGACTTTCATTCACTATGTCGTCTGGATCATTAGAAATGATCCTCCCCTCAGCAGCAGTTTCATCAACACCACACCAGTCAAGCAAGATACACTTTGGTTGTATTCTTTTGTTCACACTCTATTATCACAATAAATAAAAGAACAGATGTTCATGTTGCAAAGTACTAAAATTCAAAAATTTCTAAATACTAAATGACATATTTGATATATAGGACTTACTCTTACAGCTGAGTTTTCACCAACTTCAGGTTCATGTTTATGTAACATTTAAAAGAACGACTTAGCTCTATATCTGAAATTTATGCGATTTAAATGTATTGGAGTTACATGTCTTACCTGGTTCCTCAGCTTCGAAAGTCCATCTTGTAACTCACCGACCTTTTGTTGAAGTTGAGCTTGATTCTGCAACATATCAACCATACACTTGCTCTTCACTTGGAAACACACTAGTTTGGTTTTTTTCATGTTCCTACCCATTACCCTTATACGACCAGGGTTATCAGGTCCCAAAAACTCGTTGAGTGTATCTTGTCCGTCAAATGTTGTAGTAGATGGCGTTTTATTTTCAACTCTCAGCTGCCTTTTGCTGCAAATCAAATGAAACAGATGTATGTACTAAATATAACAGAAAACCAAAAAGTAAGTCATTATAAGCAACACTTTAAAACTCACAGTCTTTTTAGTTGCATTTGTATTAACTGGTGTGCCATCTTTTTTGGTACGTGACTTAACCCACACCTTCAACCTTGACACTTCAGACGAATCTGAACTAGAATTTTTCTACACACATGAAAACAAAAACTTGCTTACCAAGTATTTTATTAATATGGTATACTGAGACAGAAGAAACAAGAAAATTGTTATGTCATTACCATCTCCTTTGCTAATCTAACTATTCCTTTGCGGCTACACGTGTGAGGAATTTGTTTGCTCCTTCTTTCTTTGTAGCTATCACTCACAACCTAACAAATTAGAGCTAATATGTAATCTACTATATAAGAAAGTAATATGCTTAGTTAGTTAATAATACATTAAACTCTTGACTAGTTTTAAGTTTGACAAATTTACGCCATTCAGTTGGTGAAACGTTCTTGGGTCGCAAATTCATCCTTTGTTGAGTATTACCGGCTTTAATGATCTTTGAAACCATGCGTGACTTGGAAGACCTCCATAGACAACCCATCTGCATAAGCACTACGGTCTTCTGATATTCTTCATCGAGTTCAAACCTGGTCTGTATTCATTTACAACCAAAACTTAGTAAATACAATCAGATTACATTTAGGTTTCAGAGCAAAACGTTACTTGTACAGATTTCCAGAGAACTGTTTTGATGTCTTCCCCTATTTTTGTCCAACTATCGATTGTGTAAGGAACATGTTCCCGTACTAGAGGGCCGACCAGGACCGTAAGGTTCTCCTATGAAATCGAAGTCGACATGTATTCTGGAGTTTGGATCCTTGGCGATGTCTTTCATCTTTGTTGGTCCTCTTTGTCTTTTACGCTTAGGTTCACATATATCTTGAGAGAATTCAACCTCATCTACTGGTTTATCCTTATTGCATTCTCTGTTAAAAACTTCAGCTGTAGAAATATGAACATTCATAGTTTCGTTCAAGTGTTGTGTATATATTGGACACTGCTGGTTTTGTAAGTCGTGGTCTCCTATAGGACGCTCATCTTGGTGTTGTACATCTGGCTCAATGGTTCGTAGATGTTCTACATCGTCTAGGACTTCTGCTGCACCATCATTCTTCTTCTTTCCTTTCATGTCTGGTTTCTTTTGTTTCTCATATTAATTCACCTGAATATATATAAGACAATCAACACATCACAAAGTCAATATATATACGACATAATCAACACATCAAACATCTCCAAACTTAACATCTATACCAAAGACATCTTCAGAGTAACACATCAGAGATCTCCAAAGTTAACACTTAATGACAATCAACACATCATACATCTATAAACTTAACACTTGTAGACAATCAACACATCAGACATCTCTAAACTTAACACAATTAACACAATCAACACATTTAACACATCAGACATCTATAAACTTAAAACTTGTAGACAATAAACACATCAGACATCTCTAAACTTAACACAATCAACACATTTAACACTTATATACCAAACAATATATAAACATCAAGAAATTCAATGATCATGACACTACATTTAACACATAAGTCCCTTCACAATCATTCCTAGCAATTTCTGCATAGTCCATATCAATCTCTGTCTCAACAATCATCTTGACAGTTGGTATCAATAGCCCAAAGTCAGAGATTCCATCTTGTAGATCATTCTGATTGAATCTCCTTGATGGTCTTCTCAACACAACATGCCAGTTTGAGGACTCATCTTCCTTTAAGTAGAAGATTTACTTTGCTTGGGATGCTAATATGTAAGGATCCCTTAAAAAAATGACAAAAAATGACTTGACTATGATTCAAATTGACAAGTGTAAACCCATCCTCTACCTTAACTCTATTACCTCTTACCGCCCACTAACAACGAAATAAAGGAACACAAAACACATTGTAATCTAACAGTATTATGTCAGTTACTCTTCCGTAATACGAAACCAAATTAAACACTTGGGAAATGTCTTTTGCACTCGACCTACAGACTATTGTAGCTTTACAAAAAACTCCACTATTCTAACTTTTCCTATCCACAGATACTATATGAAACCGTTCACCATTCACTATGTAACCGGTATACGAGCGTGCAGTACTACGTGGACCATATGCCAACTATTTTAGTCTTGGTTCCTGTTCTGTTGAGTCAATAGGAACCTAAAAAAATATGAACAAACAAGTCAGACACTTATAGTAACTAACATAGCTTACTTACTGATACTTAGTTGAGTTGTAACTCGCCTTTGCTTTAAGCCATGATGCAAAATTTTGAGTATGCATCTTCCACAAATGTGATGCATCATGACTGCACCTACCATTGGAGTCTTGTAAATACTGCAAGTGCTCACTAACAGAAAAAAAAAACAAAACAAACTTAAGGAATTTGTCTACTATTATATGTTAAGCTATGTAATAAACTGTAATTACTAATTTACTTACTCTACATATGGATCCACTATAGACATATTCTGGATGACTGCTAGATATGCTATTTTCAACTCCATTTTATTAAGAGTAACTAAAGTTCCTTCAGATATCGAATAACCCTCTAGGATAAAGTTATTCTCATACTCAATATTTCTATCGATTTTTTCTTGAACATTTGTCGACTTCTTCAGAAATTCACTACAAAACTGAATACACTCTTTAGCTAGGTAAGACTCGGTAATACACCCTTCTGGTCTTTCTGGTTTTCTCACATAATCTTTCAAAACTTTCATGTATCTGAAAAATATAAATAATACTAGATTAACAACATAACAGTCAAAATCAGAATATGTTACTTTCTAAAATATACCTCTCAAATGGGTACATCCACCTGAAATGAACTGGTCCACATAACCGGGCTTCCCTTCCTAGATGTACTGTTAAATGAACCATGATATCAAAGAAACTAGACAGAAAATATCTTTCAAGCATACACATTGTTTCAACAATTTTGCCTTCTATTTTCATTATATGTTCTCTATCAATTACTCTCTGACACAAGTGGTTGTAGAATGTGCATAAGCTGACAATTGCTACCCTTGCACCTTTCGGTAACAAACCTCTAATAGCAACCAGGATAAGCTGCTGCATTAGAACATGGTAATCATGTGATTTCAGATCGGATACCTTGCAATCTTCAAATGATACATCTCTTGCTATGTTTGAATAGTACCCATCTGGCCCTTTGAAGTCTAAAAGTCGCCTACAATATATTTTCTTCTCAGTCTTGGATAGACAACAAGGTGCTGGTGGAAGACAAGTCCGTTTTCTTTGTGTCTTGGGATGCAATTCCTTTCTAATACCAAGCTGCTCTAAATCCTTACGAGCTTGTAGACCATCTTTAGATTTTCTACATTGCAACAATGTAGACACGAGACTAGCACCAACATTCCTCTCCACATGCATTACATATAAAGTGTGCCTTACCAGAAGTTCCTATCAACATACATACCATGAACTGAGTCAAATTAAACAATACGTGATTGATGATATTAGTGAATAAAAGACAAACATGATAGTAGAACATACCTCCCAATAAGGTAGCTTGAAATAAATCAATTTTTTTTCCATCTAGATAATTCCTCTCCATATACTTTTAATTCTTCTTCTTCTGATTCACTAGATGAATCTTCACTGTCAGATCGTAATACAGTACATTCTGGTTTTTTTCTTTTATTAACAGATCGTTTCATATTTCCGAAATCGTTTTTGAAATTTTTCAAGTTCTGAGAAATTTCCCTCCCAGTCAAAATTCGACCCTCCTCCCATTCTCAACGTTTCCATCAAACCAAGATTTCTTACTTCTAAAAATATGAGATGGTGGCAAACCCTTTCTATGACACATATAGACGTGTTTTCTACTGTATTTTAGCCACATAGAATATGTGTTTTTACCACGTAAAGGACAACCCATTTTTCCTTTAACTTTGCAGCCTGCTAGATTCCCATATGCAGGGAAGTCGCTAACTGTCCAGAGCAGCATTGCCTTCAGTTGAAACGTTGATTTAGTAAAAGCATCATATGTTAACTCTCCATTGGTCCAAAGATGGTTTAAATCCTCTATAAGTGGCTCTAAGTAGATATCAATACTATTACCAGGCTATTGTGGACCGGGAATCAGCAATGTAAGCATGATATTTTCCTTCTTCATGTATAAGTTAGGTGGCAAATTGTAATTAACCATCAGAACAGACCAACAACTATACTTGCTATTCTTCATATTGAATGGATTAAATCCATCCGTTGATAGTCCAAGTCTCACATTTCTTACTTCGGCTGCAAATGAAGGGTACTTGTTATTCATCTGATCCCATGTAACCGAATCCACAGGATGTCAGATTTTTCCATCACTGCTTATGTTATTAGAGTGCCAGATTAAATCCTTAGCATCTCTTCAAATCTAAACATTCGCTTCAACCGTGGAATTATCCGAAAGTAGCGTAATACTTTCTGTGGGACACCTTTCTTTACTCTACCGGTATGTGTGTTGATCTTCCATCTTGAAGCCTTGCATTTGGGACAATAATCAAGCTTCTTGTACTTCTTTCTGAACAAACAACAGTCGTTGACACAAGCATGTATCTTCTAATAGCCCATGTCAAACGATTTCAGAAATTTCTTCACCTCGTATAGTGAAGTGTGCAGCACATTATCCTCAGGCAACATCTCTAGTAATGTCTCTAGCAGATCGTTAAAACTCTTGTCGGACCAACCATTTTGTGTTTTAAGTCTGAACAGTGAAACAATAGCCGACAACTTGCTATGATTAACACAAGCTGGATATAACAGAGTTCCAGTATCTGCAAGCTTTGCAAGGAACTCATCCTCCTTCTTATCATCACCCTTTGCAGTCTCACACATATCAGTCTTACTATCAAACTCTGCATCCAACAATTCAGCCGCTTGATATAACCCAAATATCTCTTCATTCCATTGACTTATTCTGCTTTCATTTTCAGACCCTTTTTTCAATTCACCATGATGATACCAATCAGACTGCATCATATAGGACTTATCCATCCCTCGAATAACTAGATGGTCTACTACAACACTACTAGGATGACGATCTATGTTACGACAATCAGTGCAAGGACATATGATCATATCATTGTCTCCTAAAGCCGCAACCACGACTCGTACAAAATTAGAAGCACCCCTTTCATACTCAGGATCGGCTCTTTAACACATCATTGTATGCAAAAATAAATAAAAAAGTAAAGTCGCCAATTCAAAATGAAAACTAAATTATTTCATATAAAAACCTTACCTGTAAAGATGCACCCACTCCTTGTGCATCTTTATATGTTCTAACATTAATATAAACCAGACTAATTAACAAATAAATCAAATTGTACTCTACTTATAAATAGACAATCTCAACAATTTGAAAGTAAAACCAGATCACCAATTATACAAATTATTGAAAGTATT
This sequence comes from Lepidium africanum, assembly GCA_900406405.1. Lineage (NCBI taxonomy): Eukaryota > Viridiplantae > Streptophyta > Magnoliopsida > Brassicales > Brassicaceae > Lepidium > Lepidium africanum. The sequence continues at coordinate 990 of OVAX01001541.1, read as the reverse complement.
GTTAAGACCACAACAATAGAGACACAAACCAATTAAAAACAACACACACAAGTTAAACTCAACAGTATCAAATTCAAAGAGAAAGATTACTAACCTAGTAACGAGAATATACTACAAGTTAACGAGAATAGAACAATAAATATAGCATGGTACTTATACTCATCAAATACTAAGCAACAGTTAAACATACTCAGCATATACTATAGATAAAACTAGTTCAATACAGATCATCATCACAACAAAGATGCATCAGCAATTATAAATATAATATGGTACAAAGACTTTAGTATGATTTCAGAATACACAAACTAACTGATGAACAACANACTTTAGTATGATTTCAGAATACACAAACTAACTGATGAACAACAAATGCGTATAATAACAATGCAATTAACTGATTAACCAAAACTTGATAAGAAAAAAACTTTGTTCTGGCATAATTTTGTAAGCTATAATATAGCAAAACTAACAAATACTTAACAAATCATGTAAATATAAAACTAGAATCCAAAACTACATCTTGTTTCTAAACCAAACATGTTTATAAACCATGCTTGTGCAATTTTTATGACTAAAAAGAAAGTATACAAGGTTTTAAAAGAACAAATGCATTATATATAACTACATACTTAGAATTTCTCTAATCAAAATTGTTTAGAATTTCCCTATAAAGAACAGATGCATAGTATACAACCTTCTTTACAAACACCATGTGAAAAAACAAATATCTCATAATGAAAATTGAAAACAAAACAACACACAGAAAATTTACAAGTTAAACTCATCAGTGTCAGATTCAAAGTGAAAGGGTATTAACCTGCCTGCGACAAGAGCAAAAAAAAAGCTTCAATTCTCGTTACTTGCAGTTAACACCTCTTGCAAAAACAACAAAATGAAATAAACTTTAGTTTGATTTCAGAATACACAAACTAACAGATGAACAACAAATGCGTATAATAACAATGCAATTAACTGATTAACCAAAAC
>OVAX01001540.1:0-43269 GCA_900406405.1 Lepidium africanum | reverse complement strand
CCTCCATTGTTGACATTGAGGTGATTTGTCTTCTAGAATGATATTCTAGAATTACCAACACAAAATTGATTGAAGAATACTTTCACGGCCTCACTACACGCTTCAATCAATTGTCTCTTCTTGGGAAGCCATTTGATCATAAAGATCAAATAAAGTACATCCTTGAAGGTCTCTTTGCAGATTATAAGACTGTGATTTATCAAATTGAGGGACGTGATACAACTCCATTGCTCACTGAGGTGCACGGGAAGCTCATTAATCATGAGCTGAAACTTGCTGCTCACGTCGTTGTCCCTGATTCTCTTCTTGTTACCGCAAACGTTGCTCAATATCGCAGCAATAATTCCTCGAATAGATCAAATCAATCACACCAACAACAATGCCAAAACACGCAATGGTCTCTTTCCTAGTCTCAGCCTCGATCTAACGAACAAGAACCTCGTGGTTATCAAGGCAAGTGCCAACTATGTGGTGTCTTTGGCCAGAGTGCAAGGAGATGTTCTCAGTATATGACAAAGCAAGCGCCTCACAAAACATCCTCTTCTTCGACACCACCATGGCAGCCACGAGCCAACATGGCTGTTACTCCAGCATATGATCCGCAAAACTGGGTTGTAGATAGTGGTGCAACGCACCTCCTTACAAGCGATCTCAACAATCTATCGTTGCACCAATCATATAATGGTGGCAAAGATGTTGTCTTAGCTGATGGCTCCTCTATTCTAATATCTCACACGGGTCTGGCTCTACTCCCTACACCCTCTTGATCTCTTCAATTGCGTGATACTCTTTATGTTCCTCAAGTGCAGAAAAATCTTGTACTGGTTTACTGATACACTCAGGTTTTAACCCTATATCCTACTGCAAGTGTACAGCAAAATGAAGTAGTATTCTAGGGATCGAATCCACATAGACCAAGTTATTACACTATCAATTGTTTAACCTAATTTGAGCTAAAACTAAACTAGAACTGTGTTTTAACCAAAGTTGCAGGGTAATTTAAAATNCTAAACTAGAACTGTGTTTTAACCAAAGTTGCAGGGTAATTTAAAATATTATAATTCAAATAACTAAAGACATCAAGCTTAGGGAATTCTTTAAGAAGATTTAGGAATTAGAACGAGGAATTTATTCAGGTTTATTAAAGCACTTTCTCGACTTATAAATATAAACTATGATTGATCCATTATCGTGGCACCTATCACTGCATCTAGCATCCTAGAGGTCCTAACTATCGTTGGTTCCAGAGATTTAAACGCGCATTAATGAGCAGTTCCAATATGTCTACAATCAACCTAAACAACAACTATCGCGGTTAAGGATTGATTGCTCCCCTAGATAGGATCAGATTTCTATTAAGCTTTTGAAAAAATAGGGAATCTATGATCATAGACTAGTTAGCTACTCTAATCTAAGCATTAACAATGTTTCTAGGTTAATAATTCATCCATTGATCATATTTGTTCCTCATTCTTCTATTCCCAAATAATCTTGAAAACCCTAAACTTGACTGCAAATCTACTCAGACATGGAAATAGAAACAAAACAAAGAGAATAAAAGGAATTCATTGCAGATCGAAAATAAGAGGTTTAGAAATTCTTCTCCAATTGTGTAGAGATACAAATCTTCTCCTCTAGACTCTAAAAGGTTTCTGAAAACTTTTGATAATGAAAAGATATGTTCCCAACGTGTTTTTAACCTAAAAATTATGATAAAACCGAATTGGTACAAAAATAAGGAAATTGGGTTTTCACTTCGCAGGGCTGTTGATCGATCGATCTTTGCTTCGTTGGTCGATCACAAAAGCACAAGGTCGATCAATGGGTTAAGCGCTTCTTCTTCTTGACGTTGATCGATCGTTCTTTGGAGATTATGTCGATCAACAAATTGAGCGCACAGAGCTGGGGGATGGTGATCGATCGCTCCAAGTAGGTTAAGTCCATCAATAAGTCAAGCGCATACTTCTTTTCAAGATTGTGATCGATCGATCAGAGGATTAATCGATCGATCGTGAGGCCCCACGAGAAATCTCTAAATTCAGCTCCAAACTTGCTTCACGCATAGAATCCATATTATCCTAGAATTGTACCTGTAAGGACTCTAAAAAAATAACAAAGACTAAAGAAAACATGTGAATTAGTGAGCTAAAAATCGGTAAAAATGAGGTATATCATTTACCGACTATGCAATGCTAATCAAGTCTCGGTTAAATTCTTTCCCACTTATTTTCAGGTGAAGGATCTCAACACGGGGGACTCGTTGCTCCAAGGAAAAGCTGAGAGTGAGTTGTACACATGGCCAAAATCCTCATTCGCTATCACCTACTTTGCCTCACCATCACCCAAAACCACTACTACCACTTGGCACTCTAGACTTGGCCATCCCTTTCTTCCTTTTCTCAAGACTTTGATTTCTCAGTTTTCTTAACTACTTTCTCATTCGCATTTTTCCAAAGATTTTTATTGTTCTGATTGCCTTATCAATAAAACACATAAATTTCCATTCCCATATCCGACTCTTACTTCTACTCAACCACTTGAACTCTTATTTTCGGATGTGTGGACTTCACCCACAATTTCCATCGACAATAAAAAATACTATCATCTTCATTGACTATTTTACTTGTTACACTTGGTTCTTGGTTCCATCCATTGAAACAAAAATCTCATGTCTATAACACATTCGTAGCCTACAAAAATCCGGTCGAAAATCGGTTTCAAACAAAAATAAAAACTCTCTACTTAGACAATGGGGGCGAATATATTTCCCTTTATCCATATCTTGTTTCTCATGGGATATCTCGCCTCACCTCACCACCTCATACACTTGAATACAATGGCCTCTCCGAACGCAAACACTGAAATATTGTCGAAACCGACCTCTTCCTCCTTAGCCATGCTTCTATACCCGTGATATATTGGTCACATGCTTTTGCCGTTGTGGTTTACCTCATCAACCGTTTGCCCTCTCCAGTCACATGCCACTCTTCTCCATTCTCCCTCATCTTTCACTAGCAACCGAACTACCTCAAACTCAAAACCTTTGGGTGTTTATGCTTCCCTTGGCTTAGACCATACACAACAAACAAACTTGAAACCAAATTAGCTCCATGTGTTTTTATTGGGTATTCTATCACAAAGCGCCTACCACTACCTCCATGTCTCGAGTGGTCGTGTCTATACCTCTCGACATGTTCAGTTTGTTGAAACCGTATTCCCATTCAAAAATCCATCCACCGTAACCATCAATGTTGAACCTGAACATCAACTTTCCACTCCCCACACTCCACCAACAACCATCCCTATCTTATTAGTTGTATAACTTACTCTTTCTCTATCGGGGAGCAACGCTACTCCGTCTGAGACTGCAACACCTGCAACAACGCCGCACACATCTCTGCCTCCCGTAAAGCCTTCAGTTACTCCATCTGATAACTCCACATCGTCGGCTGAGACAGAGAATCCATTGTCTCCTCATACAACATTAGCTCCTTTGTCAACAATTGCAGCTACCTGTACTTGTGGAAAATGAACTGTTGATGAATGTTCATCCAATGCGAACACGTGCTAAAAATCAGATTGCAAAACTAAATAAGAAGTATGTCTTATCTGCAGCTGTTGAACCACATACAATATTGCAAGCTCTCAAAGATGAAAAGTGGAGAAAAGTATGTACAGAGGAGGTCAATGCGGTAATTAAGAACGATACATTCAATCTCATTCCACTGAATCAAAATTAGAATGCCATTTATACAAAGTGGATCTTCAGACTAAAGTTTCATCCAGATGGGACAGTTTCATGTCATAAAGCACGCCTTGTAACAACAGGGTTCACCAAGAATATGGGAAAGACTATGCTGAGACATTCAGCCCTGTTGTGAAAACAAAAAACGATTAGATTGGTGCTCAAAATTGCAGTGCAAAAGGATTGGATCATTCGGCAGCTTGATGTTAACAATGCTTTCTTGCAAGGTACGTTAACAGATGAGGTTTATGTGACACATCCTCCAGGTTTCATTTATAACGATAGACCCCATCATGTCTGTAAGATGAATAAAGTACTCTATGGCTTAAAACAAGCTCCTCGTGCTTGGTATGAGGAGTTAAAATCAAATCTACTTTCTCTCGGCTTTGTTAACTCGCGTGCGGATACATCAGTTGTTTATCTATAATTTCGATGTTCTTATTGTATATGTGCTTGTATATGTCGACGATATTGTTGTTACAGGAAGCAAAAAAGACCGAGTCAATTAGCTTATACAACTCATTGGCGATAGATTCTCAATCAAAGATATGGGTGAGTTTTCTTGGGTTAGAGGCTACTCGCACAACTAAAGGACTTCATCTTATGCAACGAAAGTATATAGTTGATAAACTCTCACATACAAACATGCTTAATGTCAAACCAGTTTCGACACCAATGCCTCCAACGATGAAACTAACGATAAATTCAGGGACTCACCTTCTTGATGCACATGAATATCGTCAGGTACTTGGCAGCCTTCAATACCTTTCAATCACGAGACCGGATATTACTTTTGCAATGAATAAGCTTTCTTAGTACATGCATATGCCGACTGATCTACATTAGAATGCTGTCTAACGTGTATTACGTTATTTAGCTAGTACAATTACCTGTGGCATTTTCATCTCAGCATCTTCACCTTTGTCTCTTCATGCGTTCTCGGATGTCGATTGGGCTGGTGATACAGATGGATTTTTTTCCACCAGTTCTTATGTTGTCTATCTTGGCCACACACCGATCTCTTGGACATCAAAGAAACAAAAAGGTGTGGCTCGTTTTTCCACTGAGGCCGAATACAGAGCTGTGGCAAATGCAGCGTCGGAGATTCGTTGGATCTGTCCATTATTAACCGAGCTTTATATTACTCTTCTAACTACATCGGTCATATATTGTGACAACATTGGGGCTACCTACTTATGTGCAAATCCAGTTTTTCATTTGCGTATAAAACATATTGCATTAGATTATCACTTTGTACGTGATAACATTCGATCGAGAGCACTACGTGTTACTCATGTGTCAACGAGGGATCAGCTTGCAGATTCCTTGACGAAACCATTGCCACACCCAAGATTCCAAGAGCTATGTTCCAAGATTGGAGTCACACATGTACCTCCATCTTGTGGGGGCATATGAGTGTATATATTAAGAAAGGATAGTGTTGTAAATGCTCAAACATTCCTAGGGTTAGATACGATGTCTATATATATGTGGTGTTTAAGACTAATGAGAATTATTCAGCTTTTAAACCTACACACTTTTCAAAACCTTTTCACAAATAACGCTCCAGAAATTCTCAGTTGGGTTTCTAACGGAATGTGATGAGATGAAGAAGATGATAGATGTCAGTGGCGATTGGCCAATTTTCTACCTTTTCTAGAAGATTTAGACTCTAAGAATACATTATTTGCAATCTCAAGTTTGAATCACAAAACAGTAGTATAAAAAAGCTATATAGGAATCTGTTATTAGTGAATGATATACCCCAAACTAGTTTCTCCATGTATCTTAAAAGAGTTCAGTTGTAAGCAAAAATCTATTTTTTCCAATTTATTTTATTATATATTACGAAGCATTAGTTGTTACAATAGTTTGCATAAAATCAGGACATGAATTGTACAACAGTAGTTTGCATAAAATTAGGACATGAATTGTACAACACCCAAGGACGATGTGTTATCGTTAAAATCTTTGCTGGGAGATTGTCTTCACATCGATTCCAAGCTCGAGGTACAACACGAAATTGAACATCTTCAATTAACACACACCATTGTCTGACCGTGTTGACATAATGTTGCAAGTGAGGTTATTATTCGTCCGAATCGCCCTATGTACCACAATGTTATCGCATTCAAAGAGTATTCGTTTATAGCCAAGTCTCCACGTTACCTGTAATGCCCAAAGCAATGCGGAGAACTTTGTTTCTTCAACAGTATAACGTCCTTGAAACCGTCCCATTCCACAATTTTTCGTGTCACTTGTATGGTCCTCAATAATCCAGCCAAGGCCTGATGCTAACGGGCCCTCATGATGTGCCACATTGTAATTGCATTTTAGCCATCCGGAAGATGGTTTTTGCCAGGCATGAGATGGTTGTCAAGCAGGTGCAGTTGTGTCTGTAAGTGTTATAGACGGCAAACGAGCTTCCAACAATTCATTTGTGTCATTCACAGCTTGTGTATAGGTATCCATATAAGATATATTGTGTTTTGAATAGACCAAAACATAACGTGTTTTCCACAGCATCCAGATGATCCAAAATGATTGAAACCGCAACATTAGGACATCGGGATGTTTAGAAATTGCTATTATATCTTATAGCTTTGCTTTTACGGTTAATTGCGGATCACATAATCGTTGTGTTGGTAGACCTGAGGTACGCCACCTTGCAACAGCATATGGGCAAGTGAACAAGACATGGTTCTGTGTCTCTTGGTCCGTACAACATAGTTGACACTTGTAATCTGTGGTTATATGGCGTTGATGTAAATTCGCGGAAAACGCTAAAGCTTGTGAGCCAATACGCCAAAGAAAATGGCGTAGCTTTGGTGGTATACGTAGTTTCCATGGACTAGCTATGATCTCTTGAAAATGATATAAAGGAAGTAAAACTTGTGCAAATTTGTATTCTGATTTCGTGTTAACGAATATCCATTCTTAACTGAATAAATTTTATTCTGTATATGGTTCCACACTAATCTTTCACCAACAATGCTAGTCGGTAATGGTAATTTTCAAATTAAATGATGATCAGAAGGATAAATCATTTCTTTTATTTTTGAGACACCCCATGTCCTAGTCTCGTTATCTATCAACATAGCCACACACATACCCAGATCAAACAGAGGGACCAAACAAGGCGGCCTTGGAGGGAACACCGTTATCCAATTTTGTAAGCCAATCTTTATGCTGCGACCGTCTACAATATTAACATAGAAAATCGTGATGTAGTAAGTTAGCACCAAACTTAAGGGATCTCCAAGCAAAAGATGATTATGCTTGAATCCTTGCTGCGAATAAATATCCATCAGGAAAATAGCGTTCTTTTAGAACCTGATAGATCAGACTAGATGGCCTATTGTATATCTTTCAAACTGTATTTGCTAGTAGAGCCTGATTGAAGCTATTAAAATCCGTAAAACCTATCCCACCATCACGTTTAGAAGTCATCAATTTGTGTCAAGCTACCCATGGAAGAGCATGTTTATACTGATTTGAGCCCCACCAGTATCCACTAATAAGATGTGTTAATTTAGCAGTAACAAACACCGCTAATCGGAAACAATTCATTGTATATACAGGTAGTGCATATGCTACCGCTTTTAACATTGTTTCTCGGCCAGCCATAGAGAGAAATAGATTTTGCCATTCGGATAAACGGTGTTGTACATTATCAAAAATGTACTGAAATCAGCATTTTTACTTGTACCAAATTATTCAGGGAGGCCCAAATATTTTCCACCACCTTGTGTATATTGTATGTTAAGAAAATTCATTACCTGATGCTGTGTTCGATGGAAAACCGGATGACCCAAAGTTATAGCTGATTTGTCCAGGTTAATCAATTGGCCAGAAGCAGTAGCATAATCCTCAAATATTCGTCGGAGGTGAATCTATTCTTAATATCGGCTTTTAAAAAGAAAAGTGATTCATCGGCAAGAAATAGATGTGATAAAACCGGACCTCCACGATTTAACTGAATTCCTTGCAACTTGCCCTCACCTTGAGCCTTATTGAGAATAGAACTCATAACTTCAAAACAAAAGAGGAAAAAATACGGAGATAAAGGATCCCCTTCTCCTAAACCTCTAGTTACCGTATGGGCTACCATATACTAACACTGAAAAAGAAGGCGTCCAAACGCATGCCATGATTAATTCAAAGCCTTTCTGAAGCAAGATAGCGGCCAGGAAATTCTACTCTATCCTATTGTATGCTTTACTTATATCTGTTTTCACCGCCATATAGTTTATTGATTGTGCACGTCTTGATTTCAGTGAATGGAAGATTTGTAAGCAAGTAGGACATTATGAGTTATTTGATGACCTGGAATAAAAGCTACCTGAATTTTTCATATTATAGATGGGAGTATAGGCTTCATATGTTGCACTAAAATCTTCGATATAACCTTATAGATGACGTGGCATAAACTTATCGGGCAAAATTATTTCATTGTTATCGGATGCTCTAGCTTGGGGATCTAACACAATTTTGTTCAGTTCCAATTATACAGCATTTCTCCAGTATTAAAGAAACGTCGTACATCCGTAATTATAGACGGCCCAACCATTGACCAGTGATGTTGATAAAAGCTAGCAGTGATGTCATCAGGTCACAGTGCCTTCATAGCTCCTATTGAGAAAATTGAATCATACACTTCCTCCGCAGTAACGTCTCTTAAGAGATCAACATTCATGTCTTGTGTAATTATGGGATCAATGGTATTTACCATGGTTGTAAATTAAGTGTATGACCACTTGTGAAAAGGTCTTTAAAGTATCGGATTCCTTTTTGAGCAATGGCTTCATTACCAGACATAATCTCTCCATAATTATATGTTATCTCTCTCCATCGGTTGTGGGCTACACAATTACTTACTGAAGCATGAAAATAACGTGTGTTAGCATCACGATCCCAGAGCCATTTATTTCGATTCTTTTGCTTCCAATACAGTTCCTTCTTTTCAATAAGCTTCAGTCAAATCATTGCAGAGTATTCGAAGATGGGATTGTGGACTATGTGTGTCACGCTAAACAGAATCAATTTCCGCAACTAATTCCTTGATGCGTAATCCCGAATTCATATGTTGCTCTTAGCGCCATTGTGAAATTGTTCGACGACATAATCTATTTCGATCCATCACAGAAGGTTCAGATTAAGAAGTAGATGTCCTAGCCAACAGATTATCCCCAGAGTCTCGAACCAGAGCATCTAAGTCCATATGATCATTGCATCTGATGCCATATCGAAAGAGCTTTATACCTTGATCAGTGTGTTTATCAATTTTCAAAACTACAGATCTGTGACTAGATTCTATCAGAGATAATTATTCCACTAAAGATGTCAGATACCTAGCTTGCCACTCTGAGTTTGCTATAACTCTATCTAACATACATTCCACCATACGTGGCCCACGTTTTCCAGCCCAAGACATGTTATTCCCAACAAACTTGAGATCTGTTAAACCACAACTACTAACCATATTTTGAAAATGGTAACTCCAGGGATCTCGCCTTTGGCCTCCTCATTTTTCATTCTCATATAAAATTTCGTTAAATTTCCAAAATAGTAGCAAGGGACGTTTACGAACCGAACCTATTCGCTCCAATTTCTCCCATAGGTGGCATCTGATTTTTCGAATGAGATGGCCATACACAAAGGAACATTATGAAAACTCTTTGTTATTAGTTATTTTACAGTCAAAGTGTTAGAAAAACTTTAGAGAAAATACACAAAACATATGATGAGGAATGATTATTTCAACAACGACAAGTGCCTTTATATAGGCTTACAAAATCTAAAGAATTAATGGTCACAATAAACAACTAATTTTGACTAAACCATAAATTTCTAATTCGTTATTCCTTGACCACTAATTTAATTCTTATTCAAACTTTCTTTGACTCTTCTAATTTATTTCTTTTGACTCCAAAAGATCACAAATAAAGTTTAATTATTGTGATTTTTTTTTTCCTCAACACCCTCCCTTAAACTTGATTTGTCACACCAAGTAACCTTCTCATCCTTGTGAAAATCTCCAATTTGAGGGGTTTTGTGAAAATGTGTGCCGCTTGATTTTGTGACTTAACATATTTGAGCTCCACTTCTTTCTTCGTAACACACTCTCAAATGTAGTGAAATCGTTTATCAATGTGTTTGCTCCTTCCATGAAACACCGGATTTTGGCTAAGGCAATGGCNAAGCACCGGATTTTTGGCTAAGGCAATGGCCGATTTGTTGTCGACAAAAATATCCATTGGACCTTCCATTTGAAACTTCAATGCCTTCACTAAGTTTCTTAGCCAAATTGCATGACACACACATGAAGGAGCTGCAACATACTCCGCCTCACATGTTGATAATGTGACTATGGGTTACTTTCTTGAAATCCATGTGAATGCCGTTTCACCGATGAAAAAGACAAAACCCGTAGTGCTTTTTCGATCGTCTAGGTCACTACTCCAATCACTATCACAATAGCCAATAACATCAAAATTGTTAGATGTGACATAGGAAAGACCATACCCAATTGTTCCTTTGATGTAGCGAAGTATCCTCTTTGCAATTTTTAAATGTGTTGTTGTCGGTTCCTCCATGAATCGACTAACGATTCCAACCGAGTAAAGGATATCCGGTCTTGTGCATGTCAAATATCTCAAACTTCCAACCAAACTTTTGAAAAGTGTAGGATCTACCTTCTCTCCTTCATCTTGTTTGGTGATTTTGACTCCACATTCCATAGGTGTTCCAACCGGATTAGAATCATCCATTTGAAACCTTTTGAGCACTTCTTTAGCATAACTCTCTTGGGATATGAAAATTTCATCTTCACCTTGCTTGATTTCAATCCCAAGATAATAACTCATGAGGCCAATATCCGTCATCTCAAACTCCTTTTCCATCTCCTTTTTAAACTCATCAAACATGCTAGGATCGTTTCCGGTAAATATTAAATCATCAACATATAGACAAATGATTAATATACTTTCACCTTGCATTTTGATGTAGAGAGCATGCTCATAAGGACATTTCAAAAAAAAAATTTTTTGAAAGTACTCGTCAATTTTCGAATTCCATGCTCTTAGAGCTTGCTTTAAACCATAAAGAGCTTTCTTAAGCTGAAGCACCTTGTCCTCCTCACCTTTGATTTCGTAACCCAAAGGTTGTTCCACGTAGACCTCTTCTTCGAGAATTCCATTTAAAAAAGCTAATTTGACATCCATTTGATTTATCTTCCATTGATTTTGTGCCGCCAAAGCAATAATCAAACGGATTATTTCAAGGCGAACCACGGGAGCAAAAACTTCATCATAATCAATACTGTATCGCTGACTATATCCTTTCACCACTAATCTCGCCTTGTGCTTCTCTACTTCACCATTGGCTTTTCTTTTCGTCTTGTATACCCACTTTACTCCGATAGTGTTGTGCCCTTGTGGAAGTTAAACTAATTCCCATGTGTTGTTTTTCCTTATTGATTGAATTTCTTCATCCATTGCATCCTTCCATTTCTTCGTTCCAATGGCTTCTTGGAAACTAATGGGCTCACAATCACCAAAAAGACAATATAGAATTATGTCATTTTGATTTTCATTTACCTCATAAAGTTCTTGTAAGCTTTGAATTCCTCTTGGGCCAATGTCATTCTCTGAATCACTAGAAGTTGAACCTTCACGTAATGATGGATTGGTTGAGGGAGGTGAAATAGGTAAGTCTGCACCAATTTCTTCTCTGATTTGTTGATTTTCGTCATCTTCTTCTTATTCAAAGGATTGTAGAGATGATAACCCTTTGAACTTGCATCATAGCCAATAAAAATGAGTTTTTCGCTTCGATCATCAAGTTTAGTCCTTTTCTCCTTTGACACATGAGCATATGCAATACTTCCAAACACCTTTAAGTGACTAATTCCGGGTTTTCTTCCATTCCATGCTTCTTAAGGCGTCTTATCATGTCACTTTTGGTTGGCGCTCGATTAATCAAGTAGACTGCGCAAGCTACAGCCTCCGCCCAAAATTCTCTTGGCATTTTCTTTGTCTTTAACATGCTTCTTGCCATGTTCAAGACGGTTCGATTCTTCCTCTCCGCAACACCATTTTGTTGTGGTGTCCTTGGCACCGTTAATGGACGACGTATGCCATTTTCTTCACAAAAATGGTTGAACTTATTTGATGTAAATTCACCACCTCGATCAGTTCTCATGGCCTTAATTGTGAGATTGCTTTCATTCTCAACCAACGCCTTAAATCTCTTAAAAACCTCAAACACTTCTGATTTTTCCTTCAAAAAATAGACCCATATTTTCCTCGAAAAATCATCAATGAAAAGTAGAAAATACTTACTTTTACCATGAGTCTCCGGTTTGATCATTCCACAAACATCGGCATGTATGAGTTCTAAAGGCCTTTTGGTTCTTGTCATAGACTCCTTTGGAAAACAATTCCGATGATGTTTTCCAAGTAGACACCCTTCACACACTTGGTTGGGCTTTTTAATGTGCGGCAAACCACNTTGGTTGGGCCTTTTAATGTGCGGCAAACCACGTACCATATTTTTCTTCGACAAATCTTCTAAGCTTCCAAAATTAAGATGACCAAATCGTAGATGCCATAACCAAGAAGGATCCTCATAACACGTCTTCAAGCATCTTGGGACGTCATTACATATGTTTAAAATAAACATACGGTTGCTCGCCATAGGGACTTTAGCTATAAGTCTCTCATGACTATCCTTCAAAAACAAACTTCTATCTTTCATCCGCACTTCAAAGCCTTTCTCCATCAATTGTCCCACACTCAATATATTGTTTTTTATATTGGGAATATAAAAAACATTGGTGATATATTGATGTTCTCCACATTTCAGCCGAATGAGGATTCTTCCTTTTCCTTTGATGGCTGCCTTTGAATTGTCTCCAAATGAAATGTTACCTTTTTCCATCTCGTTTAGCTCAACAAACATCTCACGATTGCCACACATGTGATTTGAGGCTCCACTACCAAGATACCACATGTTATCTCGACACACTTCGTCTCCCTTGGAAGCCATGAACAAGGTTTCGTTTTCCTCCGCAAAATTAGACTCTTCTTGAGTGGTGTTAGATGTGCCACCGGTTGATCGACCTTGATTTTTCTGATCAATTGCTGCTTGAGATGAATAGCACTCACTTGCAAAGTGTCCAAATTTGTTGCAATTATAACACTTTACTTTTGATTTATCTCTTCCGAACCTTCCACCATGTCTTCCACAACCTCGGCCTCCTCTTCCTCTAGAAAAACCACACATATTATCGGAAACATCGATATTTTTTTCCACTCTTCCGCCATGACTTCGACCACCACGACCTTTTCCATGTCTGTGGGGATTCTCCTCCCTAAGCTTGAGTTAGAGAAGTTGTTCCATGGTCTCGGTTTGCTCCATCTTCCTTTTCTTTTTCTCTTCATAGGCTTGCAATGTTCCTATGAATTGCTCAATCGTCATGGTCTCGAGATCCTTTGTCTCTTCGATTGTTGTGGCGATGATCTCAAATTTTGTGTTTAGACTTCGTAAAATCTTCTCCATGACACGAACATCGGTGATTGCTTCACCGTTTCGTCTTAACTGGTTAACAACGGTCATTATCTTTGTGTGATATTCGATTATCACATCCGTTTCCTTCATTTGTAATGATTCAAACTCACCACGTAGAGTTTGCAACCTTACTTTCTTCACACGATCAGCTCCTTGATGAGTCGAGTGAAGCTTATCCCATGCCGCCTTTGATGTTTCGGCATTTCCACTGGTTTTGAACGTGTCTTCATCAACCGATTGATACAAGATATAGAGGGCTTTCTTGTCCTTCTTTCTTGTGTCTCTTAATGCATCTCTTTGCGCTTGATCGGTTCCAGCTTCCGCCTCTTGGAAGCCATTCTCCATGACTTCCCACACATCTTGTGCGCCTAATAACGCCTTCATCTTAATGCTCCAATTATCATAATTGATTTTGGTAAGCATTGGAGGTTGAAGCGGACCCATTCCTCCGTTACTCATTTTCTCTTTTTTTTTTCACACGCTCTGATGCCACTTTATTAGAAAAACTTTAGAGAAAATACACAAAACATACGATGAAGAATGATTATTTCAACAACGACAAGTGTCTTTATATAGGCTTACAAAATCTAAAGAATTAATGGTCACATTAAGCCACTAATTTTGACTAAACCATAATTTTCTAATTTATTATTCCTTGACCACTAATTTAATTCTTATTCAAACTTTCTTTGACTCTTCTAATTTATTTCTTTTGACTCCAAAAAATCACAAATAAAGTTTAATTATTGTGATTTTTTTTCTTTTCTCAACATTGCTTTTCGATGGCTCGATATCAGCTGGACTTTGATAATTTTTAGATGGTCTAAGCTCGAGGTTTCTAAAAGTTGAGTGGTTTGAGGAACTAACCAGACAAGAAATGTTGTCTTCATTGTCTTTGTCCCACGTGAACGATTCCATGCGGTTTGGACATTCAGCTAGTATACCTTGAGTCGCACTATCGATACAATTGATGCAAGATTGTCGCTCGTAGCCTCTTGCGCAGAGGGCAAGAGCATAACTCTGTTAGGACTGTTGCCCAGTGAACCGCTGTAGAATCCACCAATGGTGATGACTTTATCAGCAAGAGTGCGAAAGAGAGCAACACGGTTTTGACTGTAGCTACTATTACCGTCGAAGAACCTTCCGGTACACCCAACGGCGCTGACGACTTCGAAGTTATTAAGGATAAAAAGAAGAGAAGAAGAGAGGAAGAGCATCAACGCAAGGCATTTCCCCATAATTTTTCGATTATGAAAACAATAAAAAATAAAACGTTTTATAGCTTTTAGAGCTTTGTTAGATTTATATAGCCTGCTTGCTAGAGGCCGCCTATACTGACATTTTAACAGTCCCAAGCAACCCAACAAAAAATATGGCATTTTCTTTCCTCTTTCCTATATTATATTACTAGTATTTTTCTTTTAAACACCGGTAGAATATTAATAAACCCAAGTAGAATTACAGACATTAATATTAGAGTCCGAGGAAAAATATGATATCTTCGGAGACTTAATCCAAACAAAGGAAGCTTTTAAAACATATTATATTACTAGTATATTTTATGGTTTTATTTTTCAAAATTAGTTTTTTAAATCAAGTTGGTTGATGAAAATAAAGAAGTCATTGAGAAGTAGTCAAAAATAATAATGAGAAAAAGACAGTGATACTAAATTAAAAGAATTCAACTGTGCACTAATAACACGCATGAACCCGTTACGGATGTTTGGATTCATAAGAACCTTGAGAAAATATTAGTTGATTTCCAAATTGAGACTGTGTTTTGGTTTATTTTGAAGGATGCAGTGGCCACCCAAAACAAAAATTCAGTTCATAGATGATTCCAAAAAGTGGTGGCAGTTTGGGGCAATACCTAGGCAGTTTGATTTCCACTATGAATTAAGTTGCTGCTATTTCGTGAGACGAAGACAAATTATATCTTAGGCCTCAATTGTTCGAGCATGATTTAGCATAAGAGTTTTAAATTCAGCTCTGAGACTAAAGAGGGAAGAGATGGACAAGGACTCTTGATCGAGTTATGAAGAAGAAGTAGATTACCAAAAGTAAGAATGCCGAGTTCGATTGCATTGCTTAGTGTGTGTAATGAAAAAAAGTCGATCCCTTCTTCAAAAGATCCACTCCTCTATTTATAGATCATAGAGGCAGTTACAAAGTAGATTGTAAATAAGAAATATTACAATTTGTTTAGATTCAATGTGATCTTGAAGAGTTTAGCAAGATTTTCGAAAATTTTCCATATCGGAATAGGAAAATTTCCATTTCTTTGCTTGATGATGTGTCGTCCGACTTCCTTTATGCTTCACACGCTTCTGAGAAGAAATTCTTCTGAATTGATAGAGGATATCCGAATTGATATTTCTGGAGTCTTACCGAGTTCAAGACTTATAAATATTTGTCCTTTGTATCCCGTGGACCGAAGTAGGATCTCGGATCCAGCTCCAACAATTGTCCCCCCCAAACTCGGAAAATTATACCGAAATTTCCGAGTCGGAAAGTTTACCTGCTTCTAGAATCTTTGGTCCACGTGTCAGTCCGCGATTGAGTTATTGCAACGGTTTACAATAATTACAATTTTTTGTCGCTTCGACTTCCGGTAAATCTATATATATACCGCGCATTTTTTATACTTTTACTATTTACTTTACTTCTGCGAACAAAAACTTTAACATCACTCTTCTTCGGCCAATTTTTTTTTTTTAGCTCTCCATTTCTTTGTTTAAGAATTTTCAAGATGGGACTTGACGACTTTCAAATTTCAAACGTCAAAGATGGCTCGAATGCCACTTTGGATGAAGCGGATGTTCGCCCATCTAGTGAAGCTGCTGGGGCTTCTACCTCTTCTTCTGTCCCAACTCAGGACATTGCGGTGGTCTCTTCGGGGCCAGATACTAATTAGAGTAACTCTCATCCTCCTAAAAGTTCAAGGGTTGACATGCTTAGATTTGCTTCTTCCGGAGGTGCGTCTAGGGGTGGCTCGTCTAGTGCTTCGAGGCGGAGATGAAGGAATTCTCCCAACTTCCCCTTCTCTTATAATCATTCTGACCCGAGATCAATCTTGGAGTCTCATTATGAGTGTGCTTCTTCTTCCTAGATCAAATGCAGATCCGGGAGGAATACAAGGCGGTTGCATTCTTGCTTTTCAGGGTTTGTCTCTTTTACCGAGTTCAATTTTGTTGCTAATTCTGTATGCACTGTTATGACTTATTATTTGGACGATTTTCTTTCCCCCAATTTTTGTAGTTCATCGCCTGCTTGAATGGCATCTTGCTAGTGTGTGAGAGGTTTTGCGCTAATATGGACGAGCATGCCCGGAGGACCTCTAATCTTGCTGGCGGAGCTGGTCAGACTCATCTTGAAGTGGTGGAGGCCAGATCTAGGCTTACGGCCGTTAAAGAAGAACTCGCTTGTGTCAACGACGAGTTGAAGCTTGAACGAGAAAACTTTCTAAAATTTGTGGAGCAGAATGCAACTTTGATGGAGTCGCTTAACTGCGTTGAATCGGACCGGAACACTACATTCAAGGCCACCGAGAAGGCCAACGACAATTTCGAGTCTCGACTTCATCAAGTTTTGAATTCAGAGAAGAATAAGATTTTTCAGAGTCTTCACGATCAGTTTACTGAGCGCTTTGACAGAATTGATGCTCGGTTTAATGATCTGGACACCAACTTGGTGGCCCGGTTGACTTACGCTCAGTATCTTGGGTTGGCTAATGTTCTCCAATTGCTTTCCCGCCAAGGCATCAATATCCCTTTGGCAGTTACGAATTTAGTGACTTCTAATTTGAATAAGTTCAAGGAAATTGTCAACAGGGAGAATTTGACGGCATTGCTTTCTAGAGATTTGGTCGTCTCCGTGTTTGAAATCGGCGAAGCTTCGAACATTAATGATCAGACTGGGCATTAGTTTTGTTTTGTCCAAGATTTTGTAGCTAATTTTGTTTCGGCTTTTCTTTTTCATAGAGTCATCTCTTTGGCTCATGTAGTCTGTATCGATCGTGTAATTAATTTTCAATGTAATGAACAATGTTATTTTTTTTTTAGAATGAAAAATGTTATTAAATCTGTTTACGACTTCGAAATCAGAAAATAAGAATACGACAAAGATTGACTAAGAATTTGGGTATAATGATTAAGGTAAGATGAAGATTATTTCTGAGATTTGCTCTTGTTTAGGCGCAATAGTTAAGTTTCTTCATAAATTTGAGAATTAGATCCCGTTTGTTAGGAAGAGAACTTTTGTTGTTTTGGCTCTTAAAGTTTAGATTTTAAGACTCAGTTTTAGTTTTTTATTAAGAATTTTGAAACCAGAAGATGTACTTTATCTTGGTGAGAAAAGAATCTTTATTGCATAAAACTACTATTTTGTTTCTGCGAACAAAAGTTCTGACTTTTGTACGAAATTTCATTTCGTCTTTTGGTGAGAACGTAATCTTGGTTCATCTGTACATAACTATGTTCTGTCTTTTGCCAAGAACGAGTCTCCGCTTTCTGACGAAACTATGTTTCGTCTTTTAGCGAAAACTTAATCTCTGTAAATCTGTATAGTACTATGTTCTGTCTTTTGTTGAGAACGAGTCTCGGCTTTCTGTACGAAACTATGTTTCATGTTTTAGTGAGAACTTAATCTCGGTAAATCTGTATAGAACTATGTTTTGTCTTTTGCCAAGAAAGAGTCTCGGCTTTCTATACGAAACTATGCTTCATCTTTTAGTGAGAACTTAATCTCGGTAAATCTGTACAGAACTATGTTATGTCTTTTGTTGAGAACGAGTCTCGACTTTCTATACGAAACTATGTTTCGTCTTTTAGTGAGAACTTAATCTCGGTAAATCTGTATAGAACTATGTTTTGTCTTTTGCCAAGAAAGAGTCTCGACTTTCTATACAAAACTATGCTTCATCTTTTAGTGAGAACTTAATCTCGGTAAATTTGTACAGAACTATGTTCTGTCTTTTACCAAGAACGAGTCTCGGCTTTCTGTACGAAACTATATTTCGTCTTGCGAGAATTTAATCTCGGTTTTTGCAAGTTTAGGTTTTAACCCTTTATATATATATATATATGTTGATGACAAACCCGAGATGGGGACTTATAAAAATTTTATTTAGTTTTAACTGCACCCGAAAGTTACCTACGTACCCCGAAGGGATCAAGCCAAGACATAGTTCTGACTACATAATTATGTAGCTAGAGATGCATCTAGTAATGCATCTATGACGCCCAGTTAGTGCGTCTTTAGTAGTAGTATTGCTTTAGGTTGATGTAGTTTCAACTTCGTGAAACCATCTCTCATTCGATAGTCGTGATCTCGTATACTCTTGGTTTTACGACTTTGCAGATGATACATGGGCCTCCAAGGTGGCGCTAATTTTCCTTGCATTTAGTTCAGCTGTGTTCTCGAGCAGTTTTCGGAGAACTAAGTCTTCGACTGCAAAGTGCCGTCCTCGAACTTTCTCGTTGTAGTACTTTGCGACTTGCTGCTGATAGGTTTTCACTCGGCGTAGGGTATCATTTCGCTCCTCTTCCAAGTCGTCAATACTTGTTTCCATTACTTTACTATTAGAGCTCTCATTTTCTGGGGAATAGTTTCAACGCAAAGTTGGAATTGTTGCTTCTGCTGGTGCAATTGCTTCCATTCCATGAGATAGTGAAAAAGGAGTGCATCATGTTGAGCGTCTCAGTGTTTTCCAATGTGACCATAGTACTCTGTCCAAATCGTCAGCCCAATTTCTTTTCTTTTATGTTAGCCTTTTTTTTATTTCGTCTAGTATCTGCTTATTTGTTGTCTCGGCTTGTCCGTTTCCTTGTGGATTCCGCGGAGTGGACTTATTAACTCGGATGTTCCATCGAGAGCAAAAGTTAGTAAACTTTGCTGAGATGAATTGAGATCTGTTGTCGATAACGGTCTCGTTAGGTAGTCCATGTTGGCAGATGATGTTTTTCCACACAAACTTGACCACGTCTTTATCTTTAATGTGAGAATAAGCTTCAGCTTCAAGCCACTTAGAGAAGTAGTCCGTCATAACCAGCATGAAACATTTTTGCCGAGATGATGGTAATGGTCCGACTATGTCCATTGCCTAACGCATGAATGGATATGGCATGATTGACGAAGTCAACTCTTTAGTTGGAGCTTGAATTATGTGTTCATGTCGCTGACACTTGTCATACTTGGCCGCATATTTCTCGCAATCTTTTGCCATCGTTGGCCAAAAGTATCCGAGAGTTCGGATTTTATGCACAAGTGATTTCCACCGGCTCCTTGGTGTGTTTCCTGTATAACTTTGTTAATCTCATCAACATGGATGCAAGTAAGTAAAGTTTCGTTTGCACTTCGCCGATATAGCTTTCCGTCGACTTACTCATAGAAAGGACACTTGGCCTTAAGCTGGCATGCCGTCCATCTATTTTTTAGAGCTTCTCTATAAATGATGTATGCAAGGATTCATCTCTCCAATCAATCTTTCTTTCTCTGGGTTACGTAGTGTCTGGCATTCCGATGTCGGGCTCATCCGTTGCTTCGGGTAATTGCCAAGACGACATCAAGATCTCCTTTTGGTAAGCTTATACTCGGTTGATCTATGCTTTCAACCAGTATACTCGGTAAATCATTTTTTCTTTGAATTTCAAACCCTTTGTCAATTCTTTGACCACTCTCATATATGCTTCCATTCGATCGTTATTTGTATCATAGCCTCCATTGACTTGGTTGACTACCAATTGGGAATCACAATAACATTCGACTTCAGTTGCTCCGAATTCCTTGGCTAATCGGATTCATGCGATCAATGCCTCGTACGCAGCTTCATTGTTTGATGCTGGAAAAGCAAGTCGGAAAGATTGCTCTAAGACTTCCCCAGTGGACTTTCCAGTCCGATTCCAACTCCAGAGCCATGTTGAGAAGAGGATCCGTCAACATAAAGTTTCCAAGTTTGAAGAACTTTATCTGAATCCAAAGGTTCTAACTCAGGAGATAGCTCAATCAGGAAGTCGGCTAACACTTGTGATTTTGTGCTAGTTCTTTCTTTGAACTCGATGTCGTACTCACTTAGCTTAATAGCCCATCTGGTTAATCTTCCAGATTGGTTTAGGTTGTACAATATCGTCTGTAGCAGATGATTGGTTAGCACGATAATGGTGTGAGATTGGAAGTATGATCTTAACTTCCATGCTGAGGTAACAACTGCTAATGTTAGTTAATCTGTAGTAGGTACCGAGACTCTAATCCATCGAGAAACTTGCTAGTGTAGAATATCAGATGCTGAGTTCTTCCATCTTTATGAACGAGTACGCTGCTTACCGCCGATACCGAGAGCGTGATATACAAGTAAAGTGGTTCTCGATCTTCGGGTTGGTGGAGTGGAAAAATACTCTTTTAACTTGGACAAAGCGTTTTCACACACTTAGTCCCACTTGAAGTCTTTGTTTATACGTAACAGTTGATAAAACGGAAGACACTTGTTTGTTGACCGAGAGATAAATCAGTTCAACACAGCAATACGGCCAGTTAGCCTTTGTACTTCTCGCTTATTCTTTGGCGAATGCAGTTCTTGGATTGCCTTGACATGTTTCGGATTCACTTCAATTCCTCTTTTGAGTTACTATGTAACCGAGAGATTCTCCTGAGGTTACTCCAAAAGTGCTTTTTGCCGGGTTGACTTTCATCTAGTACTCGTTCAAAGCTTGGGAACAGCGTGCTAAGTGATCTACATGATCTTCAACTTTTTGTGACTTGACCAACATGTCGTCTATGTAGACTACCATTGTTTGACCGAGTTGGTCGGTAAATATCTTATTTACCTAACGCTGGTAAGTCACCCCTGCATTCTTTAGTCCGAATGGGATGACCTTGTTGCAATATGTTCCTCGTTCTGTTATAAAAAAAATCTTTTATAACGCATCCATAAACGAGAGGAGCTCGTTTCCAACTGTTGCTTCGACAATTTGATAGACGGTGTTTTTATCAGTTTTTAACCCAGGTTTTCCATAATTTTATTGAGTTAAAGTGTGTGTTTTAGAGTCTTTTAGTATGTTTTAGTGTCTTTTCAGGTCATAGGTTGCATTTGGAGAAGATGAGCTATTTTGAGTGAAAACGAGCATATGTAGATGTAGAATCCTTTATAATGTCAAAATTTAGGCTTTATTTGAAAGACTTCCCACCGTTGGATCGAGCTTCAATTTGAATACATGATAGCCACGTGAGTTTTCTTTCATTTGGAGGTAGTTTGAAGGCAATCAGACAAGCGGTTAAGAAGATATGACGATTTTACCGAAGCTATGTCAATCTTGCCAAGAAAAGACATGATCGACCGATCTAGTCCAGGATCGTGCGATCAAGTATCCTGAAAAATTGCCACTTGATCTGAAGATCGATCAAAATTGCTAGAACGATCGATCCTAAGCATGGGATTGACTTGCAGACCACAAGATCGATCGATCAGACCTTGTTTCGTGAGAAAACCCTGAAATTTCCATATTTCGTCCGGATTAATTTATTTTGTACCAGAACGATTTTATCCAATTAAAACTAGGTCTAGCAACTTTTTAGAACAAGCTTTTCATTACTTTTCATTAGCCACTTTAGTTTTGCTCTTGTAACGTTTGGGGAGAAGATCTCATCCTCCACAACACCATTTGAGAAGATTTCTGTTTATCATTTTGTTTCTATTCTTCTTCTTTGTTTGCTTCTTTTCTTTCATATCTGAGTAACTTATCAATCATGTTTAGGGATTTCTAGGGATTTATATGGATTCAATGAATTAGAAACAAATAGGGTTCGATATTGTGTTTTCTCTGTTTATTGTTGTGTTTAATGCTTAGGTTAGACTAGCCACCTAGTCTATGATCTTAGGTTGTTTAACTCTCCAAAAGCTTGTTAGATGCCTGAACTAGCTTAGATGAGCAACTAGTCCTTAACCAATGACAGTTGATGTTAAGGCTAGTTGTGGACCTATTTGATCCAATCGATAATGCATGTTTACATATCTAGGACCAACGACAGTTAGAAGCACCATAATGATAAACATAGTAGTATGCACCACGACAGTGGATTTGCTAGAATTCTATGTTTAAGTCGATAATTCGCTTAAAGCTTGCCCTGAATAGTTTCCTGATTTTGATTCTCTGCTTTTCATGAATTCCTTGTACCTGATGCTTGTTATTTATTAGTTTCATATCGTTATTTGCTTTGTTTTGTTTATTTCCCACCATTGTCTGATTTGTCTTAGCTTAAGTTTTGTCTCAACATTGATAGTGTAACCACTGGTTCTTGTGGCTTCGATCCTTAAGTGATACATCGATACGATACATATGAGAGGTTAAATTGGTATAATTAACCTTGTATCACAATTCGATCGATGTTAGATAAAAGGAAGCTATCCTTTGGGCAAGCTTTGTTCAAGTTGGTAAAATCCAGGCAGACTCGCCACTTTCCATTTTTCTTTGGCACTACGACCGGATTTGCCAACCATTCTGCATATTGTACTTTGAAAATGGATCCAGCATCGGCTAGTTTGTTGACTTTGTCTATCACGGCTTTCGTCCTCTCGGGACCTAACTTTTTCCTTTTTTGCGATCAGTTTATATGTCCGATCTACATTTAATCTGTGACTTGCAATCTTCGGGTCAATTCCAGGCATCCTTGACTATCCATGCAAATGTCATCACATTTTGCTCCAGAAGTCAAATCAACTTTTCTCGGATTGGCTTGCTTAAGTTGACTCCAAAGTTTACACACTTTGTCGAGTCTGTTAAGTCAAAATTGACGAGTTCAATAGTTGATTGATCAAGTTTCTTGGAAACAGGTGGTTCCGAGATCGCTTTTCTGCTAATTGACCCTATGATCATACATAATTTATTTTGTAGTTTCAACTCGGTGATGAAACAAGTCGGAGACATCTTCTGATCTCCTTGAAGCATGTAAACTCCTTCGTTAGGATTTTTATGCATTGATGGTAGCTTGACGAAATAACTTTCATTGCGTGAATCCACGGTAATCCCAAAATCATGTTGTAGATTGGTGGTTTCCTGCCACTAAGAGTTTGATCCATATTGTTATTCTGGAAAACTCGGATTGCCAACTTAACTGTTCACATTGGATTGATTGTACTCCATCGAATGCGGTCAGTGTTCTGTCAATTATTTTAAGTCAGACGTCTAGTAGTGCCATCTTGTCTAGCGTCTTCTTGAAAATTAAATCCACTGAACTTCCATTGTCGATAAGTATCCGAGATATGTCGCAATCAGCGACTCTGAGTTTTACGACTAGCGCGTCATTATATGGGAAGCATACTCCTTTGACATCCTTTTCCGTGAATGTTATCTTTGAGTCTATTGTTCTCAGGTTTTGAGCGGTTGGTTCGAGGTAGACTGCTGCTACAACCTTTCTCTCGTACTTCTTTATTGACCTTATTTAGCCATCACAGAATTGTAATCATCCCATGATTACGTTGACATAAACTCTCAGAGACCCGACTCGGTCGTTTCTTCTTCCTATTTTTGTCGTTTAGACTTTTCTTTGGCGTTACTGTCCTGGTTTGCTGCTTTATAAGCCGCATCTCATAATTCGCCTTCTTTCCACTTTAAACTTTTGAGTCTCTTCCTCCGAGACATTTAACTCTCATTTGCTGAACTTGTCGGCAAGCAGTTCTTGCAAATGTTTGTATTTTGAGATTGAATGACCCATTCTATTGTGGAATGCACAATACTTTCGGTTGTAAGTATTGTTGAACGGTTTCTTACGAGCTGGGCTTTTTATTTCTCCGACTTGAAAAGCTGTTGCCGATATTGCTTTTCCTCTGTTGTTATGTTGTCTCGACTCTTTATATTCCTCTTTAGATTCTTTTGCCCATGAATCTCGCTGAGCTTTTTGAGTTTTTGTGAGGATCTGTTTTTCCTCAATGTATTCAGCATGTCTCACTGCTCTGCAAAGGGCATCCGAGATTGTGGTTGACCGATTTACAAAAAGGTTTCTTCGTAAGGCTTTGTTGATAACCATTCTGGTTCTTAGGGCCTCAATGGCCATGTCGTCGCTGACTTTTGCCTTTGTTAGAATTTTTCCTGAAACGTCAAAGGTACGAGTTTAAAGACTCATCGAATCCTTGCCTTAAAGAGCGCAACTCTGCTGTAGAAGTGTCCTGGTTGAAGAATAGAGTGTATTGCTTCATAAACAACTTAGCGATTTGATTGAAGCTTTCAATCGTCCCCGTGGGTAACTTGGTGAACCACAACAATGCGTCACCGGTTAAGTTTTTGGTGAAAAGTTGGCAGTACACTGCATCCTCTTGGTCAGGATGGTAACTGGTCTCATTTATCATGCTGTTGAATGCGCTCATGAACTCCAATGGGTTGGTAGTTCCGTTATATAAAGGACAACGTAGTCTCGGTTCTCGGTTTACCAAGACTCTCTTCAATCTCAACGAGAATGGAGAATTACGAGTTTGAGCTAAAATTCGCCCAATCTCATGTCTTCCATCATTCTGAAGACGGTTGTCACGTCCAATGTTGCTGGTACTTGTTGCACTAGGGCACATTGCAACATGGGTTTAATTAACCCCGAGATGTTGGTGGGTTGTGGACTCGGCGTACTCCCGAATAGATTCCTTAGCACACTGGCCAATATCTCCTGGTTTGGCATATTAGTTTGTGCATAAGGAAGCTACTCCCGTTTATCCGAGACTCGAGTCTGTCAAATCTTTCAACGTTTCTTTGATTTGCTACTTTGTATTGCGTTATTAAGTTATGCACCATGGTCTCGAGTGATGGTGGCCCTGTAGGTGGCCCTGGGAGTGCAGTGACTTCTCGAGATTCCTCTCGATTGGCCTTTGAGTTTGCACAGAGTTCAAAGTTGATCCAAGAGTTGGATCGATTTGTTCCTGGAGGTCAGGATTCCTTTTTTTCTGGCGAGTTGATGAAGATTTCGTTTTCAGCCATCCTTACTTGTTAGCTTTCACTTCTTTCTCCTGTGTAAAGAAGTTCTTCGATGTTTTCTCCCCACAGACGGCGCCAATTGTTCGAAGTTTGATTTAGCACAAGGGTTCTAAATCCATTTCTGAGATTAAAGAGGGAAGAGATGGGCAAGGACTGTTGATCGAGTTATGAAGAAGAAGTAAATTGCCAAAAGTAAGAATGCCAAGTTTGATTGTATTGCTTAGTGTGTGTAATGACAAAAAGTCGATTCTTTTTCAAAGGATTCGCTCCTCTATTTATAGATCATAGATGCGGTTACAAAGTAGATTGTAAATAGGAAATATTACAATTTATTTAGATTCGATGTTATCTAGAAGATTTTAGCAAGATTTTCGAAAATTTTCCATATCGGAACAGGAAATTTTCCATTTCTTTTCTTGATGACGTGTCGTCCGAGTTCCTTCATGCTTCACACGCTTTTGAGAAGGAATTCTTTCGAGTTGATAGAGGATATCCGAATTGATATTTCTGGAGTGTTGCCGAGTTCAAGGCTTAGAGATTTTTGTCCATTATTTTCCGTAGACCAAACTAAAATCTCGGATCCACCTCCAACATCAATTAAAGAAAAAATCAGAATCAAGTTAGTCGTTGATATAATCTTTCCAAAAATGAGTTGGACCTCATATCAGACTAACAAAAAAAAAAAAAAGAGACGAAGTTTCCAAGTACTTTGAAGTATTAGTTGAAATTCAATTTATTAAAGTCAAAAGTCTGGTACACATTAAATAAGAAAATAAAATAAAATAAATGTGCTTTATCAATTAGGTATATAATTGTGTTTACTATATTTACATTGTCTTTAATCTAGTGACAGATGGTAAGTCCATTAAAGGCAGGCGTACTTGCACATTCAGAAATTGAATCCCGGTGCCTGCATTATGCAGGAACTTGACTAATGGATTATCAAATTATAGCCCAATGTTAAGAAAAAAAAACTTGCGTTCTAACTTGTCTGATATTCCACTAATTGCTTATTTCCAGTATTTAGTTTCTCAGTTTGGAAGTCAACTAATACTCATCGTCTTAAATTTTAGACTAATAAATCTTGATATATTTTGGAGCATTTAGGGTCTATTGTTGTAAATGCTTCACATTTGTAACTATTGAAAATGAATGACTATACTGAATTTAGTATTTATTATTATTATTTTTTTCAACATTAAACTAGAACCGACTAGTCTATCAGCCAAATTTATATAATATATACAGTCTCGATCTTAAAATATGCAAGGGCGTCTGACTAAAAACCACCTACATATTTATTTTTCATATACGAAGATTACAACTTTGTTGGAATACAAAAGCTAGTAAAAAAAACAAATATTCTCTAGAGAAACGAACATAAAAACCAAAATAAAAAAGGAAAGTATTTCTAAACGAACATAAAAATGACATGTCTAGAACAGAACACCAGCAATATATGGCATTTTTTCTCCTTTATTTTTTCCAACCATTCTCTAACAATATTATGTGAAATAAATATGATTCTTGGTGTTGAATTCGAAAAAATATATATATATATATATATATATATATTGTCTCATTTATAAAGATTAAACCAACATAAAGATACAAAGGTTACAAGACCGGAGGAATACAAGCATTCCTCGGGAAATACGGTAGAAATACAGAAATAATAGTAACTGGTGAAAGCAAAAGAATTTTTGGAAGAAAACCTAAAAGAGGGGAGATTACTATGAAAACTAAGACTAGAGATCGTTAGGAAAGAACTGAGGAGCTAATCTTCGCAAAATACAATCCCAACCTGGACAAGCATGGTCTCCACGACATGACAAGAGCAACAGTGGATGACAGAACCTCTTATTGTGAATATATGCATCTCTCAATTGATGAACTAGGGCTGCTGGAACGAAAAAGATATAAACTCAAAAGATTCCGAACATGGCTGAGACATAACAATTCGTCCTATAACGACGACTAGACTCGTTGAACTCGAGCAAAACCTATGACATTAAAAGCCCTCGAACCAGACTCTACACATGCAGACAAAGAGCGAACCATCCTTAACTAGTGAAGCCGAACGCTGGATAAAACAGCTTTAGATCGAACCTAGCAAGGAATTAAACTTGACCTGGGGATGTATTTCACTGAAACTAATCTATCACATCCTAACCAACCATAACCAGTCTGAAACAACCTAAATGGTATTGAAACCCATATTATTATGACAAGTAAATTGAAACAAAACACCTATTCCACCTCTGATAACCAAACGTTTGAATACCTCATCATCAAAGGAGGTACCAGCGACAACACCAATAATCAAGTCAAACTCCACCCACCACCACGCCAAAACTACTCTTACCTTGACAACACCCTCAGATCTGAAGCTTGACATTCCGGCAAGTCAAAACAAACCAGATATGATGAGACAAGATGAAGCAAACATTTCGGTAGGAAAACGTCACAGAGATAGAGTTTAAGCAACCACGGCGGAAGGCCATCCCACAGAGCCCGTCATCCACCATGAAGCACATCAGCGAAGGTGAAGATGTTAGAGGAGGAAAACCAGAGAGCGTTTAGGTCGAGCTACAGGGCGCGTCGGTGGAAGAAACAAGATTTGGAAACTGGAGGAAGGAAGAGGCGGAGGAGAGAGACTTTTCCTGGCGGCGGTGAGACGGTGAAGCTGCCGGGAAAATAGATCTGCGATCAAAGATGTAGACTTACGGAGGAGAGAGGCGAGAATATTCTGTTAAGTTTTAGGATTTAATTGAGTGAATTCGAATATAAAAGAAATTAAAATGACCTTTATCAAAACGTATTGGGACATAGTAGGCCCTCAAATCACAGAAGCATTCCACCGAGGTTCCTTCCCCACATAATGGAACTACACCCACATCTCGTTGATACCTAAAACTTAGAACCCCACACAAATGACAGATTTCTGACCAATCAGCCTATGTTCTATACTAAATAAGATTCTGGCCAAGATCATTGTTAACCACTTGAAATCACTCTTATTGGAAATTGTTTTAGACTCTCAAGGAGCTTTTGTGTCCGGTAAACTAATCTCGGACAATATCCTCATAGCCCATAAAGTTCTCCATCACCTCCACACCAACCCATTAGGACAAGCGAATTATATGGCAATCAAAACAGACACCTTCAAAGCCTATGACCGAATAGAATGGGATTACCTTCGAGACGTAATGGCTAAACTGGGATTCACGTAAAACTAGATTTGACTAATAATGAATTGTATCTCCACCGTCACTTACTCAGTCTTGGTTAATGGTAAAGCCCATGGTTTAATCTCCCCCACACGAGGAATTCGTTAGGGGGACCCACTCTCTCCATACTCGAGAAATGGTATGGTAAAATATCTAGGCCTACCAGAATGCTTTCGGGGATCCAAGGCTGACTTGTTTAACTTCATCATGAACAAACTCAAAAGTAAAACTTCCAACTGGTACTCTAAAACACTCTCTCTTGGTAGTAAGGAAATTATGATTAAGACCATTGCAATGGCTCTCCCGATTTATGCAATGACCTGTTTTGGATTGAGCAAACGGCAAAGCAAAACAATCACCCAAGCCATAAGATCCTTTTGGTGGAATTCTGAAGAAAACCATAGTAAGATCCCTTGGGTCTCGTGGGAAAAAATAAGTAAACCCAAGGACCAAGGAGGCCTAGGATTTCATGACATTGAAACCTTTAATCAAGCACTTTTGGCTAAACAGGCATGGAGACTATTATCCCACCCGGATTCATTATTCGCTCGAATATACAAATCTCGCTATTATCAAAATACTAACTTTATTGAAAGTGTAT
This sequence comes from Lepidium africanum, assembly GCA_900406405.1. NCBI lineage: Eukaryota > Viridiplantae > Streptophyta > Magnoliopsida > Brassicales > Brassicaceae > Lepidium > Lepidium africanum. The sequence continues at coordinate 14,175 of OVAX01001540.1, read as the reverse complement.
TAGGTCAGATTCCATCTTATGCATGGCGAAGTATATTCTATGGTCGAACTCTACTAGAAAAGGGCCTTTGTAAACAGATACGTAATGGCAGAAATACAAATTTCTGGCTTACTAATTGGATCCCTAACAAGCCTCCAAGACCTCCTCAAAGCAAAGATCCAATTTTCAATGTCAGTCTCACAGCTGCAGACCTTTTAGACACAAATGGGTGGAACCTAGAGAAGCTCACTAATACCTTCTCCCCAAAGGATGTACCTATCATTCAGAAAATCAAACCAAGTCTCAATGAGAATGACTTTTGAATATGGAGTTACAATAGATGTGGGTATTACTCTGTTAAAAGCGGATCTTGGCTCTCTACTAATCTATCTAGAGTAAGTAATTTCTTGATAAACTAATCACGCAATTATGAGACCTCCCTTTAGAGCAAAATTTGGAAAGTTCAAGCTCCTCCCAGAATCAAAATATTCATATGGAGAAGCCTAAATAAAGGAATTGATGTCCTGAATTTGTTAAAAACAAGGAAAATTTTGGAAGATGATAAGTGTAGTATCTGTGACCAAGGCCCAGAGATGATTAATCATATGCTATTCGAATACTCTCCTGCAAGGCAAATATGGAGAATATCAGGTATTCCAACACCTAGACAGGGCTTCTCTCCATCTTCAGTCTCCACAAATGTTGTCTTTCTATTACAAATGAGCAAGGACATTGGAATCCCAAGTGAGATACGCAGAAAATGGCCATGGTTATTATGGAATATTTGGAAAAATCGCAACAAAACCATTTATGAACACAACATTCAAGATCCTAGAGAAGTCAACACGCAAACTCATGAAGAAGCAACGCTATGGTTTACTTTTCTTGGATCATACGCAAACTTGCAGCGGAAACCTTCCTTTTCCCGGCACCAATTCTATCTCAAAAGACAATCATTTCCTGTCTATAAAGTCTACTGGTCTGTTGACTCAATTCACTTCACCATGGAGGTGCATGTATCCTAGAACACTCTAAGTATCATGCGAGACACGCTCTTACCAGCTCTGTCTCCAAACTAGACTCTGAATTTCAATGTCTTCAATGGGTTATACAAAGCTTAATGGATTTACGAATTCAATCAGTGCATTTCCATATTGATAATTTCACCCTCTTTAATATTCTTAGGGAACCACACCGATGGCCTAGAATGAAAGCCTGGTCCAACAACATCCACCGTTATTTTGAACATTTTGATTACATGATTCTTACGAAAATGGATCAGAAGAGGAACAAAATCACAATGGCCATAGCCAAGAGTGTCAATCAATTTGGTCTGTTTATTGACTACATGGCTCGAGACCTACCAGCATGGACATCACATTTAATTCAACATCAAAACCAGGTTCTCATCTAATCCTTCATTAACCATAAAAACTTCCTTAATCATCCAATCACCCTTATTTATTATCTCTTACCCCGTAATAACTCCCTTATCATATCATAAGTCATTATAACCCATAATCATTCCCTTTATATCATTAAATAATCGTCAGAGCCATAACTCCTTTTGTACCTTACCTTAGACCAAATCATCTCTTCACCACTCTACCTTTTCTTTCACATATCAATTCTGAATTTTTTCCTCTTTTCCTCAACCTAAATCCCCATGGTAATGATTATATCTCACCTTTAGTCTCTTCACTTTCCCTATAAAAACTTGCCACCTAGATCTTGTGGCCTCAAACCACCAATCAACTGCGTTTGCTTCTTCAATCTCCCACAAAATCTCGATGATTGGTTTTAGGCGGCGCACGCAGAAGGCTCAAGAGACAGGCATTGGTTCGTTTCTATCAAATACCTTTTTGTCTCTCACAAAAGGTTTGACACATGGCAAGCAAGAATGATTATGTCCCCTCCTATGTCTTTAAAACGTTGGGTAACGGAAGAGTCTTGCTTCACATTCCTTCTCTCTCTATTCCAATGGCGAAAAACCTTTAGACGATTACAAACCAATTCCACTTGGGAAAGCATGATCCAAAAATTCTCATCCATAACCGCTGCTACTCTGATCCTCTATTTCGAAGTCGTCTAACCATCATCGCAAAGCCGGCTAATCCCTTCGAACAACATCCACAAGCTATGGCGGAGGAGATTCCTAGGTTATGGGGTTTAGAGACTCGAGTTAGCGGCATAGTCATTGATCGCGACTTCGTCCAATTCACCTTCAAGTCGGAGATAGATTTCATCTTTATCCTCCACTCTCAACCCACCACCTTTAGAGGGTTGTCGGTGGTGATGCAAAGGTGGGAGGATCATCATGGTTCCAGTTTGGATTCAAGTCACAATCTCCCATTGCAATACGCCTCTAAAGCCACAGTTGAGGAAATCGCCAAAACCCTTGGTGAAGTAGAGGAGATTGACTTGCAAGAATACTCAATCACAAGAGCTGCGCTAATAAGAGTAAAAATCATCATCGCTGTCAACTCTCGCCTCAAGTTTTTTAAGTCTCTGTTTTTTGAGAATGACGACGTTCAGGTCCAAATCCACTACGAGTCCATCCCGTTCTTCTACCTTAACTGCCAAAAGTTCACGCATGATACTCCACAATGCCGCTATGTGCCTCAACCTTCTGATTACCTTCATTACCCATCAAGCATGATGGACGTTTCCACTTCCTCTCAGGAGAACACAAGTACGATGGCTCACCAATCACGATCCCCAACTCAAGATCCTTCTTCTCTTGCTCCAATCCGACTCGATCCGCAAGTTCTTAAGACAAAATGCCAACAATGGCAATTTCTCAACCTCCTTTGAACTCGACCTTGCAACCTACCCGTCTCAACTTGATGCTCAGGTCCTCCTCAACAGAGAGACAAAGCGGAAACGTTATCCAGACATGGAAGAAGGCTCCTCTTCTAAAACCCACAAGAGCTTCTAGACTCCTCATCTTCCCTTATGCTGTTTCTTTTAAGTTCCGTTTAAGTTTTTCTCTTTTCTTAGTCTTTGAGGTTATGTTTCTTAGCTTCTTTTGCTATTTTTGTTTGGATTCTGCTCGTTATAGAGCTTAGCTCTCTTTTGTTCGTTCGCTTGCTTGTCAAGTCTGAACCTTAATCAATATAAGTTATCTTTTGTGAAAAAAAGAAAAGAAAGAAAGACAGCAAAAAAAAAAGAAAAAAAACAGTTTCCCATCATCTTCTATATTATAAGGATTTTTGCAAATTATTTTCTATTCTAAGTTAAATTATAAAAATAAAAGAAGACCAGTCAACATGGTACATAAACAAATAATAATAATAATTATAAAAGAAGACAGTGATGGTAAAATAAAGAAATACAAATGCACTTTTAACACGCGTGAACCCAACGAAATCTTTCTTGGTCTCGCAGAACCTTGAGAAAACGAGTATCAGGTGACTTCCAAAGTGACAAAGTGTGTATTGGTTTATTTTCAAAGATGTAGAAATGGTCACAAAAAATTTCTGAGTTAAATGCAATCAAAAATCTAATACATAGCAGTTTCCAAATATATATATACATTGAGTTTAAAGTATCTGTTAAAGTTCAGTTTTTTAACTCGAACATCTAGTAAAATACAATTGCTTTATCATTTAGTTTTGTATTTCCTATTTTTATATATTAAAAAAATGTTTTGACAAAAATATAAAGGGAAAATAAATAATTGATCACAACATGCATCTAACTTGTCTATTATTTGCATTATTTGCCTCTTTTCACATTTCTTTTTTTTTTTTTTTTAAGTTCTTTAAAGACTATTAATAATTTAAATATATTAAATGAATCTTGAAATAATTTTGAGCATTTCAGGGTGCTATTGGAAGCTAAGGATGTGTTGATGCCGAGATCAACAACCAAGTAAACCGATCTCGGTAACCGATCTTAAGAGATGAGGCTGCTCGATCGAGTTTGAAGCTGAGATTAAACGTAAAAGATTGAACCTGTCGATTTTCTTTTCTCTCTCGTGTATACTCTAGCTTTTGGGCCGGAGGCTTTAATGGGCCATGAAGAATGACAAAAGAGGCTTTTTGATCAACTTCGGGCCGATCAAGATCATGTCGATTTAAACTGGACTGAACTGACAGGAATCTATTTCAGCATCACTCAGTGGATGAGTCGATCAAAACGGAGATGCTTGGGATATTTGATCGATCTCTTACCAGATTAATAGCGAAATGTTGTAATCTTGAGGGTATATTCTTATTTAGAATATGTCTTTGAACATGTCAGTTAATCTCAAGAGTAAATTCTTTTTTGTTAACAACTAGATCGACAAAATCTGATTCACAACCAAACTTCTAATAATATCACGTGAAGAAAATTCAAGTCTTTGACATTAAATTCGAGTGAAGAAGGCAAAAGAAGTGGCTGTAAAATTAGAGGCCGAATGATTCTAGCTATTTGATGACAGTTTACAATATATACTCAGTATAGAAAGCCTTAAATATAAATTAAACATTTACATATTTATCCTTTCTTATATCATGTATAGTTACTCGACCAAACATTAAAAATATATACATATATATGTGTATATATATATATATATATTGTTGCATAGTTGCTTTCGGAAACAACATTTTGATTAACTCAACGAGAAGTTAACTTCGTGAAGACATCACTCATTGGCAACATTATATAACTTTCAGTTTCGGATGGTGTCCATGTGAATGCCGGAGCTTTAGGTGATGGAACCATGATAGTCTCACTGCCAAGCCAAAATATTACAGAGCTCATGGTTGGTCTTAATGCTGCATTCTCTTGTACACACAACAAACCAATTTGGATCAACTTGATTATCTCCTTTCTTGGATTCTCTATCAACAAATGATCGATTATCATATCTGGCTTTTCTTCAATCCATCTCTTCCATGCCTAAACCAAGAAAATACATGTTCTTAATTTCTGTATGAATAAATTGGATTAAAGACAGATCTGTGAAGAAGCTTACAAAAGCTGGAAGTCCTTCTCCTTCGAAGGTATTGTTTTTAACACCACTTATCATCTCTAGAAGCATAACACCAAAGCTATAAACATCTGATTTAGCTGATATTTGCCCATGATTCAAATATTCAGGAGCCATATATCCACTGCATGTAAATATTAATTCATGATTGTTTGATCCACGTAAATATCATAACGATTCTGTTAAAAAGGTGAGCTGTTAAACGTTTCTTGATATTTTCTTACCGGGTTCCCGCAATTCGTATTGTTTCAGCTCGAGTCTCATCGGTCTCGAACAACCTGGCTGTACCAAAGTCTGCAACTTTAGGGTTCATGTCTTCATCTAAAAGGATGTTGCTTGCCTTCAAGTCTCTGTGAATAATTTTCAGCTGAGAATCTTCATGGAGATAAAGAAGACCTCGAGCAATGCCTTCTATAATTCTGCATCTCACCTCCCATGTAAGAAGAGAACGCTTATCTTCATCTGCGTAGTACAAAGAAACATTTTCAGCTATAAGTGTCCAAATATATCCAAAATTTTAGCAGTCTTTCGAAGGCTCACCGAAGATAAAGTGGTCAAGACTTCAGTTGGGGACAAACTCGTAGACAAGAATCTCTTCATCAGCTTCACTACAGAATCCAAGAAGCTTAACCAGATTCCTATGTTGGAGTCTTGTCAAGAGTGAAACCTCGTTCTTAAACTCCACTTCTCCTTGTCCTGAACCTTTTGCTAATCTTTTCACCGCTACCTCTCGCCCGTTTGGTAAAGTCCCCTGATTTGAAGAACCAAATTTAATATTAAATAAATCTATAGTCAATAGTATAAAATAAGTCGGTTGGTAGTATAAATATTGAAATAAGTTTAAGTTAATACTCTGTATTAAATGAATTTATAATCAATAGAATAAAATAATTCGGCCATAACTACAAATAAATTTATGGAAACTACACGGATATGTGTTAAATGATATTTTTACAACAAATTTGTGTTATCATAATCAGATCTCATGAACAAGGCTTAATTAAGACTATTCTAGGTAATTATCAATTACTAACAAAGTTGATCAAGAACTCATTACCTTATAGACCATACCAAATCCACCTTGGCCAAGCTTATTTTCAGACGAGAAGTTATCGGTTGCAATTAAGATCATACCAAGGTTAAACCGTAACATGAATTGACCATCAGAATCAGAGTACTCAGCAATACCAACTAAAAAATTAAGTTAAATATAAGCCTTACTCTCTACATCATATGGTTGATTGAAGCAAGAAACAAAGTACACTTACCACCGGTTATGTTGTCTGATTTTCTCCTCCAAGCAGAGACTTTGATGAAGCCAATAAATACCAAAATATTAATGAAAGTAACAAGAACCACAGTTATTGCGATAGTTCCTCCACACCTAATGCTTCGTCCTGCAAATCATTAACCTCTTTAGTCTGACTCTGAAAACCACTTTATCATACTTACAAATAGTGTGACAATTCTCTAACTCATTTGTTTAATTTACCTATCTTTTCTGTTATAGAACTCTCATTTTCCTGAATCGGAGGTCGAGGAGGCGCAGGAACTCTTGTTACATTACCAAAAGCACCATGGAAAGGATATAGATCCCACCTGAACAAACAGCTTGGACGATTAACCTCGCCTCCTTTGCTTCCCCAAACCTGTTTCTTAAATAGAGTTACACTTTGTCCCAAACATGTCTTGCAATCTTGGGAAGTTATGTCGGGTGTGCATTGCATCAGCATGTAAACATCTGAAAACTCCGTAAACTCGGCTCTTTGGGCACTATAGTACTTAAGTATTGAGGAAGTTTCAGCTTCCGCGGCAGCATTGATGGTCCGGTTAGCCATTGAATCCCACTCTTTTTCGAAAAGGGTCATGTTTCTCCATTGCTCAAAAAAAAGTGGACTTTCGAATCTAAAAGTTGGTGTAAGCTCGAGGTTCCCAAAAGTTGAATGATTTGAGGAACTTACAAGACAAGAAATATTTTCTTTATTTTTTTTGTCCCACGTGAACGAATCCATACGGTTTGGACACTCTGCTAGTATATCCTGAGTCGCACTTACGAGACAATCCATGCAAGATTGTCTCTCGTAGCCTCTTGCACAGAGGGCAAGAGCGTTAACCCTGTTGGGACTTACGCCAAGTGAAGCGTTGTAGAATCCACCGTTGTTGACAACTTTATCAGCAAGAGTAGAGAAGAGATTATGACGATTCTGACTGTAGCTGCTGTTACCGTGCAAGGGCATTCCGGTACAACCGACGGCGTTAACGACTTCGAGGTTATAAAGGAAAAGAAGAAGAGAGGAAGAGAGGAATATCATTAAAGCACAGCATGTCCCCATTTTTTTATTATGATTTATGAAAAGAGATTATAAAGAGAATGTTTATCGCTTTTAGAGCTTTGTTAATATTTATATAGCCTGAGAGCCAAAGGCCATCGGTGCTGCCATTTTGAAGGTCCCAATTAAACCAACAAAACATGGCATTTTCTCTCCCATTTCCTTTATTAAATACGATTTATATTTTAATGCTTGTTTTTTTTTGAAAATTTAGTTTTTTCAACTAAGTTGGTTGATAAAAAAAAAAGGTTATTGATATACTTAGTTTTTACCCTAGCAATCTATTACAAGTGCACAACAAATGAAATAATACTTAGGGATCAAATCCACGAAACCAAGAATTGCACTATTGACTACTTAATTCTAATTCAAGCAAACAATGATTCAATGTGAAATAACTAACAACTTAAACGATTTGCAAATAATATTATAAACATCATGAATCGGGTAATCATCAGGAAATAAGAATCTAATTAGGGAAATTATTCAGGGAATATTTAAGAACGATTCTCGACTTTGAAGATAGAATTTTAATAGACTCACTGCTGTGGTGCCTATTAGTCTATTTAGCAACCTAGAAATCCTAACTGTCGTTGGCTCTATGCAAACATGCACTATCGAATAGGTTCAATTGGTTCACAACTACCCTTACCAATCAACTGTCGTTGGTTAAGACTAGTTGCTTATCTACACTAGTTCAGACGTTTAACAGACTTTTGGAAAGTAAACAACCTAGAATCATAGACTAGGTGATCATGCTAATCTAAGCATTACACACATATATAGATGGAGAATTTCTAATGATTGAACCTTATTTAATCCTCTATTATCGATTCCTAAATCCCTAGAAACCCTAGACCTGATTATGAAACTACTTAGACGTAATCAAAGTAGAAACAATAGACATGATGAAAGAAAACATGAAATTGCAAATAGATATAAAATATGGATTCAGAAATCTTCTCAAAAGTATGGAGGAAATCTTTTCCTTGCTTACAAAAAACGATCTTAGTCGTCTCTAAAGAGTTATGTGTTTCTGTTGTGTTTAAACGAAATAAAATTAAAGGGGTTTTATAGGTCATAAAACTCGCAGGTACAAAACAGGAAAACTTAGGTTATTTCTCGCAGCTTCGAGGATCGATCGATCGATTAGTGATGACTGGTCGATCTCAAACTGAACTTTATCGATCTCCAGGTCGGGCGCATGATCCTTCGAACATCTTGATCGGTCGATCCTGGGATGCAAGGTCAATCCACAGGTTGGGCGCATACTTCTGGAACTGAGGTGATCGATCGATCTCCCTTGGTTGGTCGATCTTTACGTCATGTGTGGCTCTCGCTGAGGAGTGTGATTGATCGATCAAGGTGATAACCGATCGATAAGCATTCTTCTGCTGAAACTCTAGAAATTGCTCCGATTCGTTCCAATCTATGTTCTACGAGTATAATCTAGATTAAGCCTATTTTCACCTGAAAAGACTCTAAAACACAGACAAAATCTCTGAAAAATTAGTCATTGCGAAGGAATTAGTCTACAAAGAGAAATTTAAAAATATTTAAGAAAGAATTACTTAAATGGTATATGAAAATATGCTAATTACTAATATGGTTCATTCTATGTTTGAGGTTTTGAAAGAAAGAAGAAAATTCTTAAACACCTAATGATTTTTGTTTTATTACAATTATGCCATCAAAAAAAATCAAAAGAAAGAAATTCTTTCTTCTTTTTTAGCCGTTTAGGGTTTTATCTCCAAAAGCCATTGTTGAATCTCTAAGTTCTTCCTCTTTTCCTCTTCTATGCTTCTCCTTGCTACGTAGACATCTTTTTTTCTCTTCTTCTCATCTTTTCGCCGTCATCCTCCACTATTCGTCGTCATCCTTGTGGATGTCCCTATAAGAGATGGCAAAATAATGGACACTTGATTCTAATTTCCACTGAACTAGTTTTTTTGGTTTTCTAAATTGCATTTCTTGAATGAAATATTATCATATCATCATGTTATTGAGATTTGAAGAAGTGAATGTATCACGTTAAACCATCGATGGTTATTGATGTGTATACATTTTAGCATATTTCATAGCTCTAATATAGTTAATTTTGCATCCATATTCATAGCATACTCATCATTTTAGAGTTCTTTTTGGCTCATTTGCATTGTTTGCACTTGCATTGCATACATTGTGCATTTCGGTGTTTTTATCAGGAGTTTTTGGACACATTGGGGACGAGATTATGCAAGAAGTGAGCAAGGATGGACGATTTGCAAGAGTTTATGGTGGACTCGGCCTAAATACCCAAGTCAGAGGCCGAGTCAGGAGGATTTTGGAAGATTTTATGGTTGACTCGGCCTAAATGCAAGAGTGGGAGGCCGAGTCGAGAAGATTTGCTAGAGTCATGATGTTGACTCGGGTCCGTTGGTGAAGTCAGGTGGCCGAGTCAGTGAGAATGTGCTACAATTGATGTTGACTCGGGTCCGTTGGTGAAGTCAGGTGGCCGAGTCAGAGTAATTTGCCTTGAGTAACCAATTGGAGCTTTGTATTATAGGAGGATTGATGAGTTGGCAGCTGAATCACATATTTTTTATCCGACACACCTCCGAAGGTGAAGTCGCTTAGCCAAGTCGGATGAACTTTATGTTTTTATTGACTTTGACTCTTTAGGGTTTTGTTACTAAGGGTATAAATACCCCTCTTTGGTATTCAGAAACTAGAATCCACGTTTTATGCCTCTTTTGTGTTAGAACTGATTTTCATTGTATCCTTTGTAATTTCCAGATCAAAACTCTTCCCTTTTTAGTTTTTGAATGCAATTTCAGTTTCCAAATCAATCTTGTTTGTCTTTGTCTTGCTTTATGATTATGTTGCTTGTTTCATTTTCTCTGCTTTTACCTTTGGTTATGGATTATGAGTAGATTTCTAGGGTTCTTGAGGATTGGTTAGATTCGTGAGGAATCCTTAGTCTCTTGGATGCTTAAGCCTAGTTTTACATAGATATCTTCTGTTTTAGTGTTCTTAATGCTAATTTCTCTTTGATCAATTGAGATTAGATTCTGGGAATTTCCACACCCAGAAGGTGTTTGATGAAATTCCTGAACCAACTAATTTCAGAGATTTGCATATCTAGCCTAAGAGATTAGTTGTCTAGAGTGTTTATTGGCTTTAGTAAGTTGTTTCTTCATGCCTTCTTGATTATAATTCGCTAATGAGAATTAGGTTTGATTATAGTCTGGTTGAGATTGTTTGCCATGAGAATGGATTCATTTACTTGTGAACTTACTGTCTAGAGATCACCTCTGTTTAAGTTTTGTTAGGCATCTTTGGTAGATTAAGGAGCTTCACTGATCCATGATTCCCATCCTTGAGACCTACTTATCCTGCTGATTTACTTTTGCTTTTTAGTGCTTTGTATCGTTTTGTTTCTGTTCTCGTTATTGATATCTGATTCTGGTTCTGTATTTCTTATTCCTATTTGTTTTGGTTAGTTTATTTTCTCAATAGGTTGATAGTATAATCAATATTTGGCTTGAATTAGATAAGTTGAATCACATCCTAATTGCTAGTTGTTCTCCCATTGGATTGATGCAATGATGATAATGTTGTAGGATATTTGAGATAGTAAAATCATTTACATCAGTTATTCTCAGGCACATTGTTTCAGTTTTGTGCTCCTTCTTCACTTGTTTTCTTTGACTTTTGATTTTCTCTTTTGTGAGTTTTGTGTTCCAATAATTATAACTACAAAAATTAAGGATTTGATTGTTTAATTGTTTTGTAGTGTTATGAACATGAGTTTCAAAATCAGTTCCTCTTTGACTTTAAGGTGATAATTTTATACTCCAAGTTTGAGAAATCAAACCCATTTAAAAATTCAGATCCTTATATGCAGTTCGATGTTGATTTACAGACCCTTGCAATTAGTCTAGTAGGATCCAGAGGAGTTGTTTAGTTAACAAATGTTTTGCATAAATATAACAAATGTTTTCATTTATGATAATAATGAATTCTCCTACTTTCTTTGAATCTAATTATCTATCGATCTTTAGATACTTGCAAGGCCAGAGATGTTGTAAGAAACAACAAGAGCTCTGCAGGAGGCATGTTTGCAACATTAGTTGTACTAGTTCTCTCACAAACGTACAAGAGTATTATGGTAGCAAAAGAAGGAAACTTGAAACATCAACAGTGCATAGCCAAACAAGCTTGTTTGGGCAGGAGGAGACCACCATGGCAGCTCAAAGTTTGTTGATTGATGAAGAGAGATCAAGCGTTGGAAGCAATTAGAAGATTAACCCGATTTTCAAGTTGCTTTGAGACACTTTTAAATTGCTTTCTTTGCTTAATTTCATATTATTAAATTATAACTTTGGATTATGAATAGGTGTTGCTCTTTTTATCAGTTGTTGGATTTTGTTTCTATGGTTTTAAATGGTGAATGCTTTTAAGAGATTGTACGTTTGTGTCTTTGAATTTTACTCTAGTATCCTAAGAATATTAGTTTGGTAGTCTTTGGATAATAGTTGGTAGACTTTGAATAATATATGGTAGACTGTAAAGTTTGTTCGAATAAAGTCTACATATAGACTACACGAAACTCTACCAATGTAGCTTGTCAAGTCTACCGTGAAGGCTTTTGAAGTGTACTACACTTCAAACAATAGTATGCCTTAAAAGTATACTACACTAATGTATCCTTCATACAAAACTCACATGTTCCAAGGCTCTTTGTTTCCTCCTTGGAAACTTGATAAGTTTGAACGTACGGATTATCATCCTCACACCTAGGTAAAATCATCCTTTACTTTCCTAGGTTAAATCATCAATGTCTACCAAACTAGGTTTGTTTCCATTACGTAAGTCTAGCATGAAGGTCTTCAAAGTTTACTACACATGAACTTGAAGTCTACACTTTTTAAGTCTACCATGAAAGGTTTGTTTCCATTACTTAAGTCTACCATGAAGTTCTTCAAAGTCTACCACACGTCAACTGAAAGTCTACTACACTTAGAAATTTCATCCTCAAATCAATACTTTTAAGTCTACCATGAAGGGTATCTTTCCATTACCTAAGTCTACGATGAAGGTCTTCAAAGTCTATCACACGTCAACTGAAAGTCTACTACACTTAGAAATTTCATCATCAAATTGATACTTTTAAGTCTACCATGAAGGGTTTATTTCCATTACCTAAGACTACCATGACGGTCTTCAAAGTCTATCACACGTCAACTGAAAGTCTACTATGCTTAGCAATTACATACTCAAATTGATACTTTTAAGTCTACCATGAAGAGTTTCTTTCCATTACCTAAGCCTACTATGAAGTTCTTCAAAGTCTACCACACGTCAACTGAAAGTCTACTACGCTTAGAAATTTCATCTTCAAATCGATACTTTTAAGTCTACCATGAAAGGTTTGTTTCCATTACCTAAGTCTACCATGAAGTTCTTCAAAGTCTAACACATGTCAATTGAAAGTTTACTACGCTTAGAAATTTCATCCTCAAATCGATACATTTAAGTATACCATGAAGGGTTTCTTTCCATTACCTAAGTCTACCATGAAGGTCTTCAAAGTCTACCACACATCAACTGAAAGTCTACTACATTTAGAAATTTCATCCTCAACTTGATACTTTTAAATCTACCATGAAGGTCTTTAAAGTCTACCACACTTAAACTGAAAGTTTACTACGCATAGAAATTTGTTCCTGAAATTGATACTTTTAAGTCTACCATTAGGGGTTTGTTCGCTATACCTAAGTCTACCATGAAGGTCTTCAAAGTCTACCACACTTAAACTGGAAGTTTACTATACTTAGAAATTTGTTCCTGAAATCGATACTTTTAAGTCTACCACGAAGGGTTTGTTCCCTACACCTAAGTCTACCATGAAGGTCTTCAAAGTCTACCACACTTGCACTAAAAGTCTACTACACATATGAATTTCTTCCTCAAATTCATACTTTGAAGTCCATTACGAAGGGTTGGATGATTTATATAAGTTTATCACGAATGTCTTGAAAGTCTACTGCACATACAAATTTTTTTCTCAAATCGATACTTTTAAGTCTACTATGAAGGGTTTGTTTCATATACCTAAGTTTACCATGTAGGTATTCAAAGTCTACTACACTTCAATTCAAGGTCTACTACGCTTATAAATATCATTCTCAACTTGCTACCTTTAAGTCTACTATGAATGGTTTGTGTCCATTATCATAGTCTACCGTAGCAGTTAAAGTCTACCACGCATGAGCTAGTTTAGTTTGGTAGACTTTGTAACACGCGATATGCTTATGTGGCAGTTTTCATTAATGACATTTTCGTAAATACAATTTTTTTTCGAAACAAAATAAAGATAAAATTGTATTTAAAATTTTTTGGAAACAGTTTTAGTAACTATCAAAATTTACAAACCATTTGAGTATTAGCCATATTTTCAAATCACCCAAATAATAAACAGAAAAAGATTATGGTAAACTAAAAGAATTCAACTGTGGCCGAGTTCCTCTCAGTCTGGTGGTTAGGATGATCCAGCTAATGACTATGGCATCTAGGGTTCGATTCCTCCCCTCTACGCAGTTGCTAGATTAAATAGGAATTTTAAGGGTTGGGCTACGCTATGGATCGGGCCTTGTCGATCCAATTGTTGACAAAAAAAAAAAAAGAATTCAACTGTGCACTTATAACACGCATCCATTAAAGGTTTTTAGCCTGAACCTTGAGAAATAATTAGTTGCTTTCCAAATTGAGAAAGTGTGTAATTGCCATCCGAAAAGAAAAATCTAATTCATTTCCAAGAAGAAAAAGACAATGATTTAGTCTCAAGTATCAATTAAAGCTCAGTTTATTAAAGTCAAAAGTGTAGTACACGTTAAGTCAGAA
>OVAX01001539.1:0-43272 GCA_900406405.1 Lepidium africanum | reverse complement strand
ATTAATGTTTATAGAACTATTATAGATTTTTTCTAAATAACCATTTTTTGAATAATACTTATAACCATTTTTCTAAATAACCATTTTTTGAATATCATCTATATATATATATTAATGTTTATAGAACTATTATAGATTTTTTCTAGGTAATGCATATTGTAGTCAATATATATATATATATATTGTTTCTTATAAAAGTTTCTTTGATTTTCTAGGTAATGCATATTGTCAGTGAAACAGAAGCTTAGTTGACTATAATATAGATGATATATTGAAAATATTAAAATTGATGTCATCATTAATGTATCTAGTAAAAAATGTAAAATTGATACTACTAAAGTAATGATACTATAGGTATTAAATTAGTCAATTTGGGAATTATACATACAATGTAGAGAGAATATATGGTATACTTAAAATGCTAATGATCTTTTATATATGTTAAGAAACAATGACATAATTAGAGTATGTCAATAGTTGAGATTCCTTATATATAATTCAAGTGGGTAATGACTTGGTTAAACAATATAACCGTTGGCTTTTGATTGAAATCGTCGACTCAAAAAGAGTAGGATTCACATCACAATGTAACAAATGAACTTCCATTAAACTAAGTCTTCCTTTCGTTTAGACTTCTTCGATCTTTGGCTTTTGTCAACTAACTGCTTCTCCTTTGAGATGTTATCTTTTTAAAATCTTCAAAATCGTTTATCATTAACATTACTTCTTTTTTTTGACGGATTGATGTTAATAATTTGCTTCCATCTTTTTTATTCTTTTTTGCTATGGGACCAAATTGTAAGATAATCCTAATAGTTTATCATTTTTACTGAAATAATTTCTGTAGCAAAACAAAGAAAAAAAAACTAAGTCTTCCAACAAATCATTTAATAGCCATTAAAATATTTTATACCCAATTACAAGTAGTATTTTAAAAAGCTTGCAAAATCTCTTTGAACCTTTAAAAGAGAATTATGCAACAAACGAGAACGCAAACAAATGGGGAGGCCAAAATCAGAGAACTCAATCAGATATTTTAGTCATCCACATCCATTGTTTCGGTCATCTCTCAATCCTCAAGAACAATCTTCTTCTTGTGTGGTTTGCAAGTTAAAAATCTTAAATCTTGCTTCATACACATGCAATCTTTGCAACTTCTATATCCACCAAAAATGTTCAGAATTACCTCAGAAACTCAGACATCCTTTCGACAAAAACCATTTCCTCACTCTAATCCCTTCTCCTAAATACCAAGAAGGAAGATTTCGCTGTGACGCTTGTGGAAAAAACGGTGATGGATTTGCTTACCATTGTGGAGATTGTGGGATCGATCTTCACACAGTTTGTGCTAACATGCCTTCTCGAGTCACGCACCAGTCTCACCCTCACCATCAACTTTCTCTAACGTTTTCTTTGCCCTCGAACCGATCCACTGTACCACCTAGCTTCCATTGCAACGTGTGTTGTAATCTCGGGTCTAACACATGGCTCTATAGCTGCAGAGAGTGTGGTGGATTCAATGCTCATTTGTTGTGTGCTAGAAGAAAATTAACTGTTCCACCACATGGTCCAAACATGATGCAACCAGAGTTCATCAATCCGACACCGTTTAACGTTCCTAGTCCGGTTTATAATAATCCGTATCCTAATTATTCTATGCAAACGAATATGAATCCAATGATTAGACAAATACTTGAAGAGATGCTTAATAATCTTGTCACTAATACGGCTCAAGATCCAAACCAAGTCTCTCAGCTTCTTCAAATGCTAGGACCAATGGGTGATGGTGGTGGATCCGGTTTATCTTTGTCTTCCGGTTTTGATCCGTCGGTTTTCTCATCAGTTGACCCATCGGTATATGGTGGGTTTGACCCTTCGTTGGGTGATGGTGGATCCGGTTTAGCTTCTTATTCCAGTTTTCCCGGTTTTGATCAGTCGGTTTACTCATCAGTTGACCCATCAGTTTTTGTTGGTTTTGACCCTTCTTTGGGTGGTGATGGTTTCGGTTTAGCTTCGTATTCCGATTTTTCCGGTTTTGATCCATCGGTTTTCACATCCATTGACCCATCGGTGTTTAGTGATTTTGACCCTTCTTTGCTTTCTTCTTTGTTTAGTTTTTTATCATTTTAGTTTTTTATAATCGAGAAAATCTATTTCTTCCAGGTGATATTCCTAGAAGTTTGAAGTTTGAAAATCGACTATATGTTATTAAAAAAAAATTGTAAACTTTTAAATTTTGAGTATGTATATTTTTTTGTTGTCTGTATATGTTTATTATGTTTTTATCAATGATTTGTGTGGTAATTACTAACTTAGAAGGACTATTGATAATGTTTTTGAAAACTTTAACTACAACTATTAGAAAACTTCAAAGAGTTTAAACTTTATTCATGTTTTTATATACAATAGAAATTGCCAAGATCATTTACATTTGAAAGTTATTTAGACAAACACTTATAATTTACATATAGCTAAACTAAAATTAAATTCTAGAGATAATATTTAATGGTATATCACTTGGTTTTTTTGTTAAGTGTTTTATATTGAAAGTGTCAAATAACTGCAAAATTCTATGATTTAAAGTCATACAAAGTAGATTTTGCAAATTCAAGTCAAATGACTCAAATCCATTGGATTAAGACCTACAAATAATATAATTAATAGATGATAATTTTAAATAGGATGTAAAGTTGCACTAATAGCATATTATTTTGATTAAAATTTTAAAATCAATACTTAAATAACACTATATAAAAAATTCTAAATCAAAAAAAAAAATCATACATCCAAGTACCTCTTAGAAAATAAAAGAATATATATATATATATATATATTCTTGTTTTTGTCAATAATTAGATTGACGAGATCCGATACATAGCAAGTTCCCCAAAATTTCTTTTTTAAGCTACCATAATACAGCAAGTAGGAATCGAACTCTGGTAATAAGTCATTTGCTGGATCATCCTAACTATTTTTTTTTTTGAAACATAGTTATTATACAGAATATAATAACTATATTGCTTGTTAAAACTTTCTTTGACTAGTTTTTAGGAAAAATAATTAAAATTCATATTGTTTTGGTGCACAAAACGCTTGTTGACTATAATAAATTAATAATGAACCCAAAACATGACAAAGATAATTTATTGGAAATGTAAATATCAATGTTGTCATTTAGTCAGGAATATAAAATTGATACTACTAAAGTAATGATACTATAGGGGTTTGACTAGTAAATTTCTTAGTTGTAAACTTGAATCGCATTTATGTTAATTTTATTATACTTAATTTAGATAAATACATAATATTCTAACGATTTTTCAGGCTCATGTAAGGAAAATATACATTCTTATAATTTGGGCGAACCTTTTATAAATTTTAACACCTTAAGCTAAAGCAACTGCAAACCTTAAACTGTTAAACACTTGTAAGAAAAATCATGTCTTAAGAGACTATTTTCTTTTGGTTTAAATGTCCCCTAAAAGACCTACTTCTTCTACATCTCTCGTCTCTTTTCATTTATCGGTGTCTCTCTCGCCACCGATCATCATGCCCATCACCGACCTCGAAATCAACGTCATCCACTGCTTCTTTTGATCTCTATCTTTCTTCAATGGTCTCTTCTTTCTCTTTAAACTTCATTGATGTTTCCGTTTTCTTTGATTATGTGGTCAATTATGTCTGTATTGTGAAATCTTTATATTGAATTTTGGTTGAGAGATTAGTTTAGAGTTGAGGATTTTGATTACTGTTGGTTTATGAACAGATGCATGCGTTCCTTGATTGCGGAATTTGAGGAAGTTCGAATTCGATGAGTTTTTGCTTTGGTGTTGTTGATTGATTGAATCTTGGAAGAATCTGTGAGATCTATCATTTGTGGATTGTAAACGCTGAGATGAAGCGAATTTTCTGGCTTTGATTGATCTGTGTTTTGAGCTCTCATGTCGAGTCAAGGAGAGACAATGGATCTAGATTTGAATTCAGAGCCTGTTTCTGATTCTATTTCTCCAAGTGGTTTAATGAATGGGCTATCTCCATGGTTAAATGAGCTTGAAACTGCTCATGAACGGATTGAAGAACGTATAAGACTGCTTGAGGTAATAGTGTCAAGAATCAGGGAACGAGAATCAACAACAAGAACAACACCAGCTTTGGAGGTGTCTAATGAACATAGAGATTCAACTGCAGGAGTTATACATGAGCGTTCTAGAGAAAGGCTTATCGAAAACGGCGAGAAAAAGACTTATTTGATTGCAAAAGCATTGAACATGGAGAAAACTAGTTCTGTTCCTGGCGGTTACTTTGATTGCAATATATGTTTAGAGAAAGCTCAGAATCCGATTTTGACTTGTTGTGGTCATTTGTTTTGTTGGGGTTGCTTCTATGAGTTGCCTTTGATTTATCTCAACATAAAAGAATGTCCAGTTTGTGATGGGGAAGTGACTGATTCTGAGGTGATTCCGATTTATGGTAATGGAGATGATAATGGTGGTACTAAACCTAAGTTGGAGGATTGTGGTATTAGTCTACCTCCAAGGCCTAAGGCTAAGAGAGTTGAAAGTGTTCGTCAAAAGATTATTAACCGAGGGATTCCTTTCATTCCTGTGTATGAAACAGTTGAACATATAAGAAGAACTATTGATTCCATAGGACTACAAGCATTAGCTCAAGGTGATGAGTTTGGTTTGACAAACATAATAACTAATGGAGGAGAGAATAGTGGACTCCAACAACAACAACAACATCATCCTCAGAGCTTTGGACCTTTGAGGTTATTGCCTCCTCATATGCCACCATTTGCTTCTTATCCAGGTCTTGTAGTTGATACCTCGGACATACCTTCTTTTGATGATGAGGCTTTTGATGTTGATAGTTTTGTTGATACAACTAGTTTGAGAAGAAACCGTCGAAGATCTTCTCGTATTGCTGAGATTGGTCCTTCACCAGCTGTACGAGCTTCTTATCAAAGAAACCGAAGTACCAATGCTTCTCAGAACATTTCCTTCACACTCAGTCCTTCAGCTTCATCGGTACCTAGAGAGTTTGCTGTTCCAAGCTCTTCTACTGCGACCAGAAGCCAAACTGCAAATCCTACAGAAGTGGCTTCGGTTACTTCAACTTCTAGGAGAAGAACAGATGATGTAAACAATGGACCTAGAACCAGGTCTAGAAGAAGGCTGAGGTAAATAAAAGTCAATCGCCGGAATCTTAACAAAGTTGATTTCAATATTACTGAATCTCCATTGTTAGAAAAACTTTACATAACTCTCTCTGGTCTGAATATTGGCTGAACCTATGTATGTACATTCTTTCTGTACTTGTATTTTCTGGTAGCCTCTTAAACTTTGGATATCATAGTTTTGTTATCTTGGGGAATCAAAATTTAACTTATTGCTTGAACTGTCTAATTTCAACCTGAATAAATATGTAACTAGCATATTTTTCTTAAAATTATGAGGTAGATTATTAATAAGATAAAAACATGAAGGGCAGATTCGCAATTTAGCATAAAAGTTCTCGTCATATGACAAAAGTCACAAAACTATTAGTTCTGATGAAAACGACAAGCTGTTTTACTGCAGAAAATGAAAACGGCAAGTAGTAATTTATTCTTGCCTATATATAGTTGACTTTCTATAGTACTGTAAAAGGAAAGTTTCAAACCTTTTCCTATTAAGAGTCATCGGCGATTGCTTCTCTTTTGTCATCGCCGCCGTTGAAGTCTCTCGGCGANTCTTTTGTCATCGCCGCCGTTGAAGTCTCTCGGCGACGATAATGATCTACGTTGATGGAGTGCCGTTTCGAAATGAGAATAGCTCATCGTATTTTTCTTCTTCATCGCAGGTAGATTTCTTCGTCTCTCACTCATGAATCTCTATTTAGTGATTTAACTACGATTTTCTTAGCGGAAGAGGATTAAAATCCGCTATTAGCCAGACCTGGGGAATTAGTATGACAGGTTTCGGTTCATCGAAGAAATAATAATTTTATTTGCATTTTACCATTTCGTGATTAGTGTGGCTAAATCTGAAATTTGTTATGATTCCGAATTTATTTAGCTCGTTTATGCAATTTCTAGACTTCAAGGAAGCTGAATGTTGTATGTTCTTTTGCAACATCGAGAAAAATGGTTAACTTATATATCAATTGGTGAACAGGGAAGTAGCTTGCTTCGTGATGTATTGAGTCATCCTGTGATAATATCAACTTCTGAGTCTTTCAAGAATCTTGAGGAACAGAATGTGTCTTTTGGTGAAAGGGATTCAGAGAGCTCAACAAAAGATAGATATGTTTATGTATACCAAAGAGAATATGCTGTTGTGAATCCAGAGCTTGTTGATGTATGTTGTTGCCTTACCAGTCCTATATAAAAGTTAGTCGTCATAGAAATGAGAATCTTATTCACTCAAGTTTGTTCTTGGTGTTATTGATGAGATTTAGTTCGTTGGCACCGATGAAGCAACAACATGTGTAGGCCTTGTTATCCGCAACAGAAAATCTGGAATGTAAGGACTGATCTTTATATATGATACTGAGAGGATGACGTTCAAAAATTTATGATCATTTGAAACTGCAGGACATCTATTTCACACATGGATTCACCAGAAATTGTGGATTTGGGGATAAGCCAGATGTTATCATTGGTTTCAGAGGATGACATGGATGCCGAGTTAGATGTACGTATACTTCTCTCATTTAGATTACCAAGTGCAGTTGAGAGTATGTTAAATCATTCATAAGTTTTTTTCAATATGTACACGGTATTGTATGCAGGTACATATGGTTGGTGGTTATGAAGATGTCGACATAAAAGTGCGCACCACATTGTCTATAAGTTTAGTGAGTACTAAGTTGTAAAATCGTCTTAAACTGAATGTGTTGACGTTATTTGCAGAATGATGATGATGGTGGCTACTCCTTTCCTTTGTGTTGCAAATTGGTAGAAACTTTGCAGAAGAGAAAAGAAAACTTTCACATTAAAACCCTCTTTATTCTTGGGCACAATACCAAGTTGGATGCACAAGCGAACACTTGCCCAATTTTTAATGGATGCTTGGTTAGTCTACTTTGTAATTGGTATTCATTGTCGAGATACTGTTTTTCTCCTTAGGGATTGGTAATTAGCGTTACCTTGTTTCTTTGAAACATTGTTATCAGGTGAATACCTCCACCGGTTCAATTGTCCCTGCCAGTTTCGACAGAACATCTAGATGTCCGGATGAGATTGTTCGAAGAATTCGAGTTTCAGCATCATTTGAAGATCCTAGCTGGAAGGGAAAGTTACTTGATACATATGACACAAAGACTGACAGATTCGTTATCGCACCATGTCGCTGGTAAAAAAACATTACTCAGCTTTGCCATTAGATATGTCTTCCTTACCAGATAACAAAGTTGTTTATGTTTGTAATACAGGACAATGCGTCTGATTGAATATATATGGAAAGTTAATCAACTTTCTGACGAAGAAATCCTCACTAACTGTTCTACCTCACCTTCTGCTGAAGCTCCAGATTTTGTAGACAATTCAAGAAGGTTAGTCATATTGAAGCTTCATTGGATCATAATCTATTACACATTCAGAACATAGTAGATTCGTATTTCTCTCTTGTGTTTCAGGGTTTGGGACTATTTACTTAAACATCCAGAGTGGAGCAAAACCTTCCCAAGGAGACAACCACGTGTGTTTGAAAGGATTGCCAATGGAAACTGGAAAAAATGCTGAGTTTCTAAAACAACGGTTAGTGTATAACTACTTTTTGTAAATGTCGTTGTACCTTATACCTTGTGTGAAAACATGGGCCTGATTCGGTCCAATAACTTTTACCAATAGGCCCAATAGTCTTATATGTTGAGGCCCATAATTATTAGACATTCCAATAGCGAATCTTAAGCAATACTAATTGGTAAGTAGTCTGACCTAACTTTCTATTTCTAGTAACCAAAGAGGGGTGTTTTAGTAAATGTAATCAATACCTTCTTGATGAGGACAGAGCCTTATTGGGCTGGGCTTGCTAATCCTTATGGGCTTGTATTTATAATTTAATTAGAGAAGAAATAGTATAGTTTGCCCTAATGGCTGAAAAAGGGAAATGGTCAAAGGATACATTATAAAGCAGCGGTTTTAACTAATTGTTTTTACTTTGGTATAAATAAATCATTTTCTTTTATTGAATTGGTGTAGTCGTATACCACCATTTATATAGATCTCATTACTTGGATATAGGAAACATATTTAAACTTCATATTTATGCTTTGTTTTGGATTTATTTAGATTAAATTACCTTAATTACGACTTATTTGTCCATCTTAAAATTGGAGAAAAGCACGAAATAATAAGCGAGCGAGATGGACAAGAAAGCAAATAGGCGTTCAAAAAAAAAAAAAAAAGACAAGGAAGCAAATACAAATTTAAATATAAATATAAAAATAAGAGAAAGAATAAAAATCCCTAAAAGTTCGAGCGTTTTTGTTTGAGAGATAGAGAGAGTTTGTATGGAAGGATGAAGAAGGAAGAAGAAGTAGGATCTTATAACATGAACGTCGAAGATACTAACAACAACTATATTAGCACTGATAATTACAATAATCACATCGAAGAAGACGATGATGATAACAACAACAACAACACTAAGAAGAGCCAAGCATGGGGCACGTGGGAAGAGTTGTTATTGGCATGCGCCGTTAAGCGACACGGATTTGGTGATTGGGACTCCGTTGCTACGGAGGTTCGATCTCGGAGCTCTATGTCTCACCTCCTCGCTTCTGCTAATGATTGCAGGCATAAGTATCGAGATCTCAAACGTAGGTTTCAGGAAGGAGAAAACATCGCCACGGAGGCGGCGGAGGGAGAAGAAGAGAGTGTTGGTAATATCCCTTGGCTTGAACAGTTACGTAGTCTTCGTGTAGCGGAGCTTCGTCGTGAAGTTGAGCGTTATGATGTTTCGATACTGTACGGAAATATGGAATCTCTCTATGCTCTATATATCTCTCCGTTCGAATTTTGTGACGGATCTGAGAATCTTCCCGTTCTGATCTTTTTGTTTTTGTAATTTGGTCTTTGCTTAGATCGCTTCAGTTGAAAGTTAAGAAATTAGAGGAGGAGAGAGAAGTCGGAAAACAGAAACCAGATCTGGAAAACGAGAGGAAAGAAGAGAGATCAGAGAACGACGGATTTGAATCCGAACACCGTGAAAAAGCGGTTTCAGCGGCGGAGGAGTCTGACCGGGAAAATAGATCGATGAACGAGTCGAACTCTACAACTTCCGGCGGGAAAATTTCCGGAGAAGAAGAGAGAGTTGGCGGAGAAGAACCGAGTCAGACTAGAGATGAATCGGATGATAACAATCCGGATCCGGTTATTAAGGCAGAGGAAGGATCGGTTAGTAGAGGATCGGAAGCGAGTCACTCAGGCGAATTAGACGAGTCAGGGACGTCGGAAAGAAAATGGAGACGGAAACGACGGAAAGTTAGTGGCAGCGAGAATAATCACGGTGGCGCCGGTGAAAACAGATCGGCTGAGAGTAAATCGCAGCCGTTGATAGGATTACTTGATCTGATTCGGTCCCATCCGCGTGGATCTTTGTTCGAACGCCGGCTTCGGAGCCAGGTATGCAAATATCTTAATTATTATCGTTATTTTCTTCGATTTTTATATTTAATAATCTTAAATTTTTTAATTAAAATCGTAATTATTAGTTTTTTGTAAAACGCGGAAATTATAATTTACTAAAATTATTTTTAAAAAATCTGTTTAAGATCATATTATGGAATCTTTACAAATTTTTGAGATCATATTTATTTCAAATTTGATTGGATAATTTATGTAATGAAGAGAAGGTGAAAGAGGGAAAGAAAAAAGAATTTTAATTTACCAAAACCCATTTTTTTCGTTGTCGTTTTGGTCACTCAATCTAATTATACACGTGGCAGAGTTTTAGTGTAGCATGGCTTTGTCGTGTCTTACTATTAACTTTATATTTGGGCTTTTATTGGGCCCGTATATTTTGTAACTTACGTTTGTGAGTCCATTAAACGCAGGAGGCTAAGGCTTATAAGAGCATGGTTAAACAACACTTGGACATTGAGACGATACAAAGAAAGTTGAAGCAAGGATCATATGATTCTTCAAGCCTCTGTTTCTATAGAGATTTACAGCTTCTCTTCACAAATGCTATTGTCTTCTTTCCTTTATCTTCTTCAGAATCAATGGCTGCTCATGAATTGAGAGCTGTTGTTTCTGAAGAAATGAGGAAAGAGACGGGAAAATCTGGTCCCAGGTTAATAAACTGGGAAGGATCGACTATGAATAGTGGTAAAGCCGATGCTGAAACATCAGACTCGACTTTCTCTAGACAGAAATCGTCGGCACACCTAGTTGTTTGTAAGAAGAGGAGTTCAGTTTCAGCTAAGGCTTCTCCTACGTCGTCAAGCTTTAGCCAAAAAGAGGAGATAAAAGAAGAGACATTATCAGAGGAGAAAGAGAATATTGTGACTGGTATAAGAAGCTCGAGAAGGGCCAACAAAGCAGTTCCTGCTGCTGCGGTTATTGCTAGTAATACCAAGACAGGTAAAGGCAAGAACAAACAGAAACAGTCAGATTCGAATGATGTTAGTACTAAGCAAGAGACAGGTAAAACAGAGAAGAAATCGGTTTCTGCAGATAAGAAGAAAAGTGTGGCTGATTTTTTGAAGAGATTGAAGAAGAATTCTCCGCAAAAAGAAATTAAAAATCAGAATAAGAGCAGTGGAAGTGGTAAGAAAGAGAGTAAAACAAAACCAAGAGAACTTAGAAGTAGCAGTGGGAGTAAAAAGAAGGCCGAGGTAGAGAACACTCCAGTGAAAAGAACCCCGGGAAGACCGCAGAAGAAAACAGCGGAGGCAGGAGCAACTGTAACCGCATCTGCCTCGGGAAAGCGAGGCAGAGATACCGGAAGCTCAGGAAAGGATAATAAACAGCCAAAGAAAAGAAGAAGATGATGATTAGAAACATCTTTTGTTCCTTAGGTGGTTTTTCTTAAGAGCAAGAGCTTATTGTACATCCATAGATTATGCTTTGTGGAGTATTTAATTTTAATTTCTAACAATTAGAAGAGACAGATCCTCATGGTTATGAGATTAGGGAAAGTGTATGTTGGCATCAGTAATATTCATTCCTTCTTTTCTTTTATATTCTGCTCATTTCCACCATGTGAATCCCTACAAAAGCTAAAGCTATGGCAACAACAAACTGAAACCATTCTATTGAACAGATATCCAACAAAACCGAGATCAGAGTTGAGCTAATCTCTAGTGTCAGCCAAATTACAGTTCAGGTTGCCACAAAAAAAGGGTAACATCAAAGAAGTTGAGACTCTGACCTTTGATCTCAACATTTGCTCTGTTCTTCACCGGCTCCTCATGGACCGCATTGTACTGTGCCTCGACAAAATTGCTTGATACAAAAGTAGTTACCGCCGAAAGGCACCTTCTGTACAAGAGAACAGAGTAGGAATTTCAATTTTGGTTTGAAATCACAAGCATTTCTTCTTTATTTACTTATATGAAGCAATATCACTGAGGATATATGAGTTGAATATGCTAAAGGCTTGATATATCAAACTAAACACTTGCCGTTTTCTCCATCAGAAATTTCTCCTAGCTTTGCGATTGCACCCACAAGTGCATGTTCTTGCTCCTGGATCAAAAGTTATGATATATCAATTGAGACTTTTGAACATATAAACGGAAAATAATGAAAGAAAGGATTTGTCATGTTGTAGAGATCAAACCTCCAAAATTCTCTTAGCCCTTTCAACTTCTTGAGGATCTGGATTGTGTGAACCAAGAACTCTCTCAACCTATCAAAAGCCATCATTACTTGAGAAAAAAAACTTAATTACTGCGCTCTATGAAACTCATTTTAGTCAATCGATTCAAACCTCTCTGATTAAGATATTAGTTTGACGGATTCTTATATCGAAATGTTTCTTTTTCCCAGTCCCATTCTGTGATGTTCTGAAATCCTTTCTAATAGTGTTCTTCGCTGAAGCGCTTCCACGTTGAACACTGTTGGGTATGGTAGTTCTATTCAGTCCATGACCTTGTCCATTATAGTTATATCGATTACCAACTCCAGGATCTTCTCCTATCCACTCAATATCCCCAGGAGATATCTGTGAAAGAATTTACGTTATGAGTAACAAACTAACTAAGAATTATGGACCAAAATTAAAGCCAGTCCTAAAAAGTTTGAGAAGAGTAGTGATCGTAAAGTGTTTCACCTCTGAGAGATTAACCCATTCCCATGTCTCATTGACTGTTCCAATGTCGTAAACTAAAGCATGACGACCCTAAAATTAAAGAATATTTTAAATATGGTTAAAAAACTTCAAATCTTTCAAAAAATTTAGAAACTTTATGCCAATTTTAGAAGCCACACACCTCAACTGGATCATATTTGGTGATAATAGCCTCGTAAAATGTATTGTCTTCAGGCCATTTTGTTCTAACTCTTCTTCCTACAAAAGATTCAGGATTGGTTCCGTTTGCTGGTTCACTTGAAGTGGTAGGACCAGATGGTAATCTGTTCATGACTTGTCCTCGTGGAAGTTGATCTGGAGGATGGTATGGAGCAGGTTTTGCAGAAGACGAGCTAGGAAAAACCTAGAAACAGATATTACCATAACAGAATAATTTCTCATGAATAAAGATTGTGACATTTTTCAGTTTAATACTCACTGGTTTATGCTTTTTGCCTTTGACATTAGGAACAGATCCTCGTTTAGCTGTTGATGAAGCAAATGGGTGAGTAGCATCAGCTTGAGGATGAAACGAAGGTGAAGAACTGGAGAATGGTTGAGAAGGAATTGGCTGGTTTGGTTTGTGCTTCTTCATAGAAGCTGAAACAGAAGGGCTTGGCAATCTGTCGTGAACCACTTGAGTAGCATTGCGAATGCTTGGTTGCATTCCTCCAGATTGTCTCCATTCCCTAATATCCCGAAAACGGAATGTCATTGATCGAAAAAGAAAAAACCATTTCACTCGCTCAGACTTTTAGCTCTCACCTTATCCTTAGTATTGTATCATCTGCATTAACACGACCTAAAAGCTCTCTATGCTCCTCATTTGATAAACTCAACTCTTTACGGAGTTCAGTTATTAGACTCTCTTTTTCCTAGATCCATACATAAGAGAGACGTCATTTTACATAACCAGATACTAACACAATAAGAGAAATAAAAGTAGACAGAAAATCATCAAATACCCAGGTAATTGCATCTGCTTGAGCTTTAAAGGCTCTTAGAACAGAGATATATGCTTCTTTCTCAATCTGGTGAATCTGAGCTTCCATCTCAGCAGCAACATCATCATACATCTTAGGGTAAGATGGAGGAAGATTCGATGGCCTTCCATTACCAGACATTCGTCCTCCTCCTCGTGGAACTCTATGCGATGGAGGCAGATCATCATCTGTTCCTGCATTATCCAATCAAACTATGTAATCATTCATTATCACAAATTACATTCCACAGGATTCAGCATAAGATTAAACTAAGTACGTCTAGGTCAAATTCAATCTCAAAATCAGTTATTTGCAACACTAGTTAAGTAAACCCACAATTTCTACATTCGAAGATCCTAAATTTCACTTAAAATCTGAAAACAAAAACGAGAAGCTTAACTAATCCACCAAAACGAACACAATGCATAACAGTAATTGAAAACAGAAACCCCAAAAAGCTGTAAAACCCTAATTTCAGTGACTGATTAAGAAAACGAGAGAACAACGAACTAATCTACACACTTCGGGAACTAACCACTGCTATCAAACGATTCGTACTCCATAACGAAGCTTTGATCTCCTACTTTAGAGTCTAATCTCGAAATCGGGAAGCAAAACGAAGAATCAAGTAGCAAAATTGGAGGTGATTTCAATTTGACTAGAAGAAGACTCGGGTTTTTGTTTAAGCTCTTTTTACTTCAAGAGTTGTTTGTTTGTTTCAGGAAAAAAAAAAACGCTGATCAAGTTCTTGCTCCGGCAACAAATTCGAACTTCAATGAGAATGATTCAGCTTAAGATTACAGATTTGCTGAAAACTTCATTATTGCAAAAAATAAGAACAAAGACGAAAATAATTAAAAATATTGACAATTATAAATTTTTTTTTAGATTCATTCTGATTAAATTATCGAAATATTACGAGGGAATCAAGACACCGTCGTTTCGTTCTTCCAGCTCCGGTTTTCTCGTAGAGATATCTGTGTATTTTTTATTTTATTTATCAAGATTTGCTTTTATTTTTTCTAATTCTTAAAATTCATAATAGTGTCATATATATAAAGAAAGTAAAATTTAATTATATAATTCCATATCATATTCTGTGTAAATTTTAGATACATATACCAAAGTAATATACGTAAACAATTTCTTCCGACCAAAAATACGTAAATAACTTTTTGCTACAAATATCTCTATGGGTGATTTATGAAGAAAAGAAAATCTAATATTAGTAATGTTTAATTAAAATATGGTGATCGGTCTAAGATCCACCTAAAGTATTGGTGTTTATTTAATTGCACTCAAAGTTTGTCGTAACATTCAATTTGAACATAAGACTGAAATTTATAAATTTTAAGTTGGTTCACAATTCATTACTATAGCCAATCGAATTTTTCAATCATTACCCAAATCACCCGAATTCATTCTTCTCGACTTGTTAAAGGGTCGACAGTTTATTTCCACCCCAAAATTTTGATATAACAACAAATCAACATATACTTAGATTTTATGTGTAATTTCATCTAAAATATACATGCAAAGTCTAATTGTACCCAAAATTAGATAAGGATTATCAAATTCCACACATATTATACAAAATCGGTCTAATTATACAAATTGCTGGATATTTATAGTTTTGTTGTAAACCAAAAATTGGTAACAATTTTAAACGATTAATTAACCAAATCTAAACCATTAATTTTGACCTGACCAAATCTTAAATAGATAACGTTTATCCTAATCCGCTCACATTCGGTTGTGTATTTGAGATTTGATCGGGTTTAGATTAGATTAATTAAAGATTTATATTAATAAGCGTTGAGGAACCAAGAAGTCACATAAGCGTTGAGGAACCATTACACATAGTCGCATGGCAGGTCATTGTGTGTGATTCGAGGTTCATCACGAAACTCCAGCAATTCAAGCTCCAATTAGTTTATATTTTGTTCGAATTCTTCATCATCATCGAATATGTCATTATCATCTTCGTTAGGTAAGTCGCTGTTAGCAACTGGAATCAAATACAGTGAGTCATCATCTAACTCCATCATCTCTCTCGATTTACCTCTCTCGATCAATCTAGATTCTAAATTTAGGATTCGCGAAATTATTTTTCGATTTCAGTCAAACACCAATCGGGTCATAAACAAACTTAATCGAATCTTAAAGTTGGTTTATGACAGGCTAATGATCTGGGTAACAGTGTTAACTATTGGTGTTGGTGAAAGGTAAACCGTAATTAACCACATTTGTGCAATTCAACTACTTCATTAAACTTTATGTGCAATCAAGTCCTTGAGTTAAACTTTGTGTGCAATTAAAACTTTGGTTCCTCAATTGTATTCAATTAAACATACACCAAAACTTTAAGTGGATATATAGTTATACCAAAATTTTAAGTGGATACTGTTTGTCATCCATCAAATTAGAGATCAGGCTTAGATGTGGCCCAGTACAATATATATTCAATTTTAAGGCCCAATATATAATGAAAATTGATAGGATATTATGGGTTATATATTGCTTAAGTGGACCTTCAGTTTGGTATGTCAACACTGTTTGTGAACACGAAGTCAGATTCGTCTATAGCTTATTTTTGACTTTACTTGTAACATCGTGATTTGTGGAGTTTCTATATCATAAAGTTAATTTTTTACTCCACGTTTCTTTTTATATATGAATACAATGTGCAATTCATGGTTTAATTAAATATTATCAGAAAAGTATATATCAATATAAAACGAATAACATTAAAAGAAATTTTTTAACATCATTTGCAATAAAAAGAGCAGTCAAACTTTTATAAATTGGAAAAACTTTTTAAATCACAATATAACAATCATATGCAATAACATTTAAAGAAATTTTTAATCAATTGTAATAAAAAGATATATTTAGGTGATATAGGTGGTCAACTCATTTTTTTAAAACTCTCTTCATGCACTATTATATTTACCGAAATTCGAATGTTATAGTCTTTATAATAAACTTCCTTATTTTAACAAAATTTAATAGACGAATATTGTTTATACAACTTTGTATAACTTGTTATTAAAATTAACTTTTCCTTCTCCAGTCGTATATATCATGGTTTAGCCTAGGCGTGGGCCTTCCGTACACACTGAATTGGACCGAACCAAAACTTTTAGCTTTCGGTCCAATTTCGGTTTACTCCCGATCGAAATTCAATTATTTTTGAATTTGGTTTTCGGTTCGATCGGTTCAATTATTTAGAACCGATCAGTTTTTTAAAAAACAAAAATTTAGTTTAAAACCGGGATTTCATATATTTTAAACCAAAAAACCGATAAAACAAAAACCAAACCGATACAATAATTTAAGAAACCAAAACGAACCAAAAATTTAGTTAGGTTTAAATCAGAATCAGTTTTGAAAAACCGAAAAAACTGATAACCGATTAAACCGAACTGTGGTTCGGTTTTAACCGAAGGCCTTTAGCTTTAGCCTTGTAGGGATCGTACGTACACGTACTTCATCGTCAGTAATATTATTTTTGTATTATTATGAGTAGAGCAACAAAGAAATTATGTATGTTGCTTTATTCGATTTGGTAAGTGGAACGACTGGAAAATTGCTCATTCAAACTTGGAAAAAGTGAAATAGCTGACCAAAAGTAGTAAACTACGTACATTAATAAAATGTTTTGATTGTCAATCTAACAACTCTCTATGCTTATGCAATTACGAAGAATATAAACTTTTTAAAACCTTAAAAACTCACTCGTAATCTAGTTTACGCGGTGTCTCCGAAGACGATCGACTTTAATTTAATTACACACACAATTGTAATGTAGAATATTTCTTTAAAAATTAAAAGTCTACTTATCAAAAAAGTTTTAAAAAATCGAAATCTACTAAAACTAATATAAAAAGATCTATAAATCTAAGAGGCATTTAGTCTGGTGGCAGGAGTAAATCCACAAAAGACAAATGCACTTATACGTTGAAGGATCGAATCCCACCACCCAGAAATTTGGTTACTGGGTCGGCCAACTCAGAAATAGTTTTCATAATTACTTTGATAAAATTTGATGACAATTTTACGTGTTTCACTTTTTATTATTATTTATAAAAAATAGACGAAAATGTCGCTATTGGATCAATCAACCGATATTAATGTGAGAGTTTGTACCGTATAGAACATCTTTTAACAGATTTATATTTGGTATTAATACAATAAATAATTTTCTTGAAATTTGACTTTAATTACTTTTTGTCGCATGCAGAACAAATTTGATTTCGCTTAGATTCTATACATAAATAATCTTAATCACCGCTTAGCCAAAGTACATGCATGAAGATTGATTGGCGATTAAGCCAACGAAAATTCTATACTCCAATTTATTGTGTGATGATCATATCTTACATCTTCAAGAAGTCAATAAAATTGACTAAACGAGGTCCAAATCCGATTATTATTTCAAAAGCATAAGAAAGATTTCACCAACTTATTTTTCTAATATTAAAAAAAATCTAAATGAACCTAACTAATTTTTCAAATATGGAACGATTATGCCAACTTTTAAGTTTTACTATTGTTGAGTGAGCTCCAAACCAGCATTCCGCTTAATATTTTCAAGCATATAGTTTCTTCCAAACATAGCCAAATTATTTTTTAAAACCACTTGATTAAAAATTAGAGTTCAATTAATTTCTACGTAATATTGTTTGAAGGTTTTTAAAAATAGATTTAGATTATGTTTTAAGTCTTATCAATTTAATTATTAACAAAAATGAAAGAGCAGTTGGTAAGATACATTGATTTTAGTTTGTGAGAACAATTGAAAGTATATACCAGACATTGATATTTGAATTACAAATAATATACCAAAGTTTGAAAATTTCATAGTCTAAGGAAGATTAAAAAATAATTATTAAAAATTCTAAAATCAACCCTAGTGGCAGCGTAATTTCCCCGACACTATCCTATTTTTGTTTAAGGCAAAAGTAACCACATACTCTTTGTTTGTTTTTTTTTTCCTCATAAATTGCAAATTAATTCGAATCAAATAAGAAACGAGTTGAGTCAACAGACGTAGTCACTCAGGCAACTAGTTTGACTAAGTTCAAGTTTGAATATTTCTTAGTTCCTTAATGCAACTCATTTGCCTATATAAAAACCTTACCATACCACATATTTTCATTATATACCAAACACCCGATTACATTTATTAGTATTCCAGAGAAATAAAATATTTTCTACTTTCATTCCTTACGAGATCATAAGGTTTTAAAAAACCAAATGATGCAGTAAGTAATAATAACTTAAACTATAATATATAATGCCAATAAAGATTAATAATTTCTTAGATGAATCATGAATGTTATAGAAGTGACATAGTTTCTAATGGTTTGTGGTTTTATTTATTTATCAGAGGAAAGAAGATTTACGCACTAAAGAATTCGTTTGGACGATCCGATTTCCCTGAAGGCTTCATGTTCGGAACTGCTTCATCAGCTTACCAATACGAAGGAGCTGTAAACGATGCCTCTCGAGGCCTAAGTGTTTGGGATACTTTTGTCCGTAAACATCCAGGTTTACATTTATCTATCAATTTATTCATTAATACATGTATACATATATCTTATATGTTGTTTAGTTATCAATCATTGAATCGTTACATATATTTAGGTTTAGCTTAATGAAAACTTTGATTTATATACGCAGAAAGGAATTGTTACGCTGATGCAAACCAAGCGGTGGAGTTTTATCATCATTATAAAGAAGATATTCAAAGAATGAAAGATATTAATATGGATTCATTTAGATTCTCAATCTCTTGGCCTCGAATTCTTCCTTGTAAGCCATAAACCCTAAACTCTCTTTCTTTGATTTTATATCTTCATTCAAACTTTTAATATGTAGATCGATTATTATAACCAATTCTTATATACCAAATATAGATGGAAAGAAAAGCAAAGGAGTGAACAAGGAGGGAATCAAATTCTATAACGACCTCATCGACGAACTCCTAGCCAACGGTATTAAACCTAAACACATTCGAATCTTTCTAATGAATTGTTATATATTAGAATATGTCTTCTTATTACAGTGATCATATGTAACAGGAATCACACCTCTCGCGACTTTGTTCCATTGGGACACTCCACAAGCTTTAGAAGATGAATACAATGGTTTTCTAAGTGAACAAGCTGTGTAAGAAAATGTTATATATGTTTTTGACAATTAAATCAACAAAGACAAAGACAGATCAATAAACAACCTTAAATCCATTCACCCCAAAAAAGAATGTACATATGAACATTTAAACACTTGATTAATAATAAGTCACTTATATATACCAATTTATTCAACGTTAATTTATATTAAACATATAACTTAGTGTATTTGCTAATAATCATATGATTGATGCATGCAGTGATGATTTCTGCGATTTTGCAACCATATGTTTTGAAGAATTTGGGGACCGTGTGAAGTATTGGGTGACACTAAATGAACCGTGGGTGTATAGTATTGGAGGTTACGATACTGGAAGAAAAGCCCCTGGTCGTGCCTCAAAATACATGAATGAATCAGCTTTGGCTGGTCAATCTGGTCTCGAGGTTTACACTGTTAGTCATAATCTACTCTTGGCTCATGGCGAAGCTGTTCAAGTCTTTAGAAATAACCCTAAGGTACAGAAAAATTGATCTCTTTTACTCTTCTAAACATGCATGGTTTTTAAAGATACATGTATTGACATATTAGTAAATTAATTGATTGTTTACGAGAGAAAAATTATTTTGGCCAAGTAGTTAAATATTTATTTAGTTTATTCTTTTTACTTAACCGATTATAAAGAATTGTATGTGTTTATCCACCTGCTATTGTTAAAAATTTGGAATTGAATTATAGATAAGATTTTATTGATATAATTGCTGATATACTATGATTACGTGTTACAGTGTAAAGATGGAAAAATTGGTATTGCACATTGTCCGGTCTGGTTCGAACCATACGACTCGAATTGTCCTAAAGATCACGAAGCTGTCGAGCGTGCCATGGAATTTATGTTTGGATGGTGAGTGCTTGATTCTGTTTTTTTGTTACTAAATATTGATATACGTTGATGACTAATTAATACTATTTTTTGGTTTTTTAGGCATATGGATCCAACAGTATATGGCGATTATCCTGAAATCATGAAAAAATTGATTGGAAAAAGATTACCGTCGTTTACTGCAGAACAATCTAAGAAGTTAAAAGGATCTTTTGACTTCGTTGGAGTCAATTATTATAGTGCCTTTTATGTAAAAAATGTTGTTGACGTTGACCCTAACACTCCCGATTGGAGATCTGATGCTAACATCGAATGGAAAAGTAATTATTTTTATAATCACAATTATATTGACCATGTCTTTATGTCTTATATTATGTGGTTTCTTGACTCACAAGTTTCTATGTATTTTTGTTATCTCACAGAACAAAACAAAGCAGGACAAACTTTGGGAGCTAGAGGTGGTTCAGAATGGGACTTTTTATACCCACAAGGGTTAAGAAAGTTTTTAGTTCATGCCAAAAACAAATATGAAAACCCTAAATTTATGATAACTGAAAATGGTATAGTTTCTTTTATCTTTATGTTTGACTATTTCAAAATTTCATTAGGAAGTTTCTAACTTTTAATTTCGATCAAAATTATATTAGGACATTGCGATGTAGACTATGAGAAAAAGGCAAAACTCACAAACTTGATGGATCTTCAAAGGACAGAATACCATAAGAAACATCTCCAAAGCATTCATCAAGCCATCCAGTAAGTATTTACTCCAACTAATTTTGTTTTATGAACTGAATCGACAAGAACTGATCATAATTAGTTTTGTACTCAATTTTCTAAATTCCAAGATATATCATTTGAACAAAGTCAAGCATAAAATATTTGGGATCTTATACAAAATTAAAATTTTTAAAATATTTACATCACATGATAGTTTTGTTATCTATCTTTAACTTAATATTTTCTTTATTTATATCAAATTTTTACTATATATCAATATACATGTTGGCATATAATTAAATTTTTACTAATTAGAGATCCGGAGACCTCACTCAAATGTTGTAAACTAATAGGTTAGATTCGACTCTGCATACGAGGCAACGTGACTCTCCTTAGTCTCTTTAAAAGTTTCTAGTTCATGCCAAAACATCTGATTAATCATGAATACATTTTTTAGGGAGGATGGTGTTCAAGTAGAAGGATACTATGCATGGTCATTGCTCGACAATTGTGAATGGAACGCTGGTTATGGAGTTCGATATGGATTATTCTATATAGATTACAACAATGGTTTGAAACGTTATCCAAAAATGTCTGCAATGTGGTTTAAAGAGTTTTTGAAGAAAGAAGAGATCGAAGATTCATCAGAGAAAGAAGGATTATTGAATTCTGTTGTTAACAAGAAGAGAAAGAGATTCTTAACATCTTCTTCTGGTTCGTTTTCTTGTATTATACCAAAGATGTCTGAATCATCTAAAGCCTTAGAACTCTTATTCTAAGAAAATCGTTTGTTTATTTGATTTTTGCTTTGTTAATTAATGAAAATCTTTGATTAATGAACTCGACAGAAAAGTATCAGAGTCTTAACTCTTAACTAGTGTTTTCTTCTTTTTTAATTCATTTATGCTTTTGGTCATTATTAAATGCTCATGAATTGATTACAGTTGGGCTCGAACCGATTTAGAAGAAAATAAGCCTTTTGTGAGACATGTAATTACCCAGTCAATGTTTCGGCCTTAGATCTTAAAGATTTCTATAGTATTCGGCCCACAAAATGTTTTCTTTGTTGACGATTCCTTAATTCCATCAACGAATTTAGTCAAGATTACAAAGTATCTACATAAGTATGATTCTAACTTCTAAGCAACACTTCTAATCTAACGGATTAAAGAATATGTTTTAAAATTTAAACTAGGGGGAATAGAATTAAGGGAAAACAGAAAATAAAATTTTGAATCTTATAAAATCTTTAAAATATAACTGAAAAACTGGCCATTTTTCTGAATTCTTACTATCTCGTATTTCAATTACTTTTGTATAGTCCGTAGCAAGCTCTACATTTAAACTTCTATTGATTTATCATAACACCATTGTCCATAGAAAATTTTCAAAGTCCGAGCATATAACAATAGTTGTACTATTTTTAAAGTTCATATATGTAAGAATTTCAATATATATATACATATATATATATATCGTCAATCAATAAATACATAATATCTTATCCGTAGCTTAAAATCTAGAACTTATTTCCTAAAACTATTTTTAATCTTTCATCTATAGTAGAGAACGATCGAACATCTAAATCAAAACTATTACATAGATCATTTAAACTGCTAGAGTAAAAAAAACTCGACAATCTTTTTATATTCTTATTTGAGCTTATAAAGTATTTTTATTTGAGCATTGATTTAATAAGAAATTAACAAATATGATTGCGGTCTTTGTTTCTGAAATTAAAAATCTATAAAATCAACTTAGAAAAAGATCCTCACAAACCAAATAATGACTTGGTTTCGTCACATTGAAATTCAGACAAAAGAGTCATAATTAAGTAATAAATTGTATTGTGTTAGGTTTGATTATAGAGTATTCTTATTTTGACTCGACAGATAGTCCAAACGCGTTCCAGATTACACCAACCTGTGAAAACAACGTCTCTACAAAATAAAATAAAAAAATCTAAAGTAACTAAATCATCAAAAATTTGAATAAATAGCCGTTACAAGAAGCTTTTTTTATGAAATCTATGTAAAATTTTTCTCAATAATTTATTTCTGACACGTCTACACGTTTCATTGAGATATTTGCACATCCCGTAAATGTCTACAAAACGTGCATTGATGCTTTGCTTTTTATTTTCTTTTCTTGACCCAAAAAAATAAAAGATGCCTTGCTTTTCTAATATGTTCTAAATAACAAAAAAAAGATAAATAAATATATAATTATAATTTTAAGGGTAGAAATTTCACCATTTATTTCCTATTTTGAAAGATAAAGATAAGCTTGTTTGAATTTTTTGTTTACTAATTTAAAAAAACAAAAAACAAACAAAAAATTAGAATAATACCACACACTATCTCTCTCCTCTATCACTTTCTCTAATCAGATCAGATTTCTCTATTTATAGAATCACAAAACCAGTCGCAAAACCAACTCTATTCATCTATATAACCTCCTTTAGAAAAAAAAAGATTTGATAATCGAAAGAACAAAATTAACAATGAGAGGAAAATATCTTTCATTACTAGTACTGCTTATTGTCTTAGCCTCTTATGAAGTTCTTGCAAAGAACAACAACGATAATTCTTCAACACCTGTATTAAGAAGAAGTGATTTTCCCAAAGATTTCATTTTTGGGTCTGCAACATCTGCTTATCAGGTAAATTCTTTTATGGTTTCTTCTAATTATAATTATTATTTAAAGAGAAAAAAGTCTGATTAAGAATTACTGGGTTTAAAGGTTGAAGGAGGTGCTCATGAAGATGGTAGAGGACCAAGTATTTGGGACACATTCTCTGAAAAATACCCAGGTTTTTTTTAAAATTAAAAATCCAAATTGTTTCTCAATCCATATGAGTAATTAGATTCAAGATCCGTTATTTTAGTATGCATGTAATTCTGTAAATATGTTCATATGAATAAAATGGCCTTGAAAAAATGGCAAAAATGAAAAAGAAGAGGAACTCAACTACTCTTTTTTTTGATTATTTAATGAGATTATAGTGAATAAACTGATAATTAAGCTGAATTTAATATGAATATTACAGAGAAGATAAAAGATGGTAGCAATGGGTCTGTTGCAGATAATTCTTACCATATGTACAAGGTAATTGTACTTTTGAAGTTTGTTTATTCTTATCTCTATTGGCTGCAACAACCAGTCACATTCTTCCATTATCATAATTAATAATTAGAAAAAAATTATACAGGAAGATGTGGCTTTATTGCATCAAATTGGTTTTGATGCATACAGATTCTCAATCTCTTGGTCTAGAATATTACCTCGTAAGTTAATCTATTTCATTTGGTCTTCTTCTCTTTGAATGATTGTTCAGACATGATTAAGCCTTACTGTCAATTTTAATTCTTATTTAGGTGGGAATTTGAAAGGAGGAATCAACCAGGCTGGTATTGACTATTACAACAACTTGATCAATGCGCTTTTGTCCAAAGGTATAATAAGACAAATTCCATTTTGACTCGATGCTAAACTGTAACGCTCTCTGTTTCATATTAATTTTGCTTAAAGATTATAGTAATATAAAAAATAAACTTTTGACCAACTAAGGAAGTAATAAAAAGAGTTAAACTTAAGAATGTGACCGACATAGAATTATGTGAATGTTTTGAACTAAAATTCAAGATGGGAAAATATTTTTAGTCAAGTTTTGAGTATTATCCTGCTACTTTTCTCGCATGAGTTCCAACTTCAAAAAATCGTGTTTGTTCTACGTGATATTGTTAGAATCTTAAAGAGTGGAGGATTTTGAGCGTTGTCAATTGTAAAAAAAGAAAAACTAAAATTCAAGATTTTGATTATATAAAACTGTGATGGTGACATATTAGAGTACAATTCTTCTCACATCTTTATTAATAAATCTAGTTCTTCAAAATTTATTTAAAAAATCATTTAATGCGGTCTAACCCGATAAAGCCAAGTTGGAAAAAATGACTAATATAGATTTAGAAACTTAACATATTAGTCAATGAATTCATTGTATTAGTCAATGAATTCATAATGACATTTTGAAGGGAATCGTCTAATTATAAGAAAACAATTTTAGAGAGATAGTGACTAATTATCATTTTTCAACCATTCACTAATTAAAAATTGATTAGTTTTAGATGCAAAGCAATTAAGCAAGCACTAAAATGTAATTATGATGTTAAATTGTGAACAGGAATTAAGCCTTTTGCCACAATATTTCATTGGGACACACCACAAGCTCTTGAAGATGCCTATGGTGGATTCCGTGGAGCTGAGATTGTGTAAGTCCTCCAAATCAATAACTCTGTTTTAGCATCTGTGAACAAAATCACTAATTTTGTTTATTGTAATTTGTTAGGAATGATTTCCGAGACTATGCAGATATATGTTTCAAGAGTTTTGGAGATAGAGTGAAGCATTGGATGACATTAAATGAACCATTAACAGTGGTCCAACAAGGTTATGTTGCAGGTGTAATGGCTCCAGGAAGATGCTCTAAATTCACTAACCCTAGTTGCTCCGATGGTAATGGAGCCACTGAGCCTTATATTGTCGGCCACAACCTCATCCTTGCTCATGGAGCCGCCGTTAAAGTCTACAGAGAAAAGTACAAGGTCAGTATCTGTTTCGTAGCCCTCAAGTTACTGAATCATTGAATCTTTTTGTAACAATAGTTGTCTTAATTGTTGTTGAACAGGCTCAAAATGGTCAAGTTGGTATTGCTTTGAATGCTGGTTGGAACTTACCTTACACAGAATCACCAGAAGATAGATTAGCCGCGGCACGAGCCATGGCTTTCACATTTGATTACTTCATGGAGCCACTTGTGACTGGAAAATATCCAGTTGATATGGTTAACAATGTAAAAGGTGGTCGCTTGCCTACATTCACTGCAGAACAATCTAAGATGCTTAAAGGCTCATATGATTTCATTGGAATCAATTATTACTCTTCATCTTACGCCAAAGATGTTCCTTGCTCCACTGGAAACATTACTATGTTCTCTGATCCTTGTGCAAGTGTCACTGGTGAAAGAAATGGAGTTCCCATTGGTCCAAAGGTACTTGTAGTCTCATAACTTGGTCTAATGAACTGACTCAAGTTCTGACTAATCTAAAAAACCTTTTATGTATGTGTGGCTTTGTGTTATAGGCTGCATCAGATTGGCTTTTGATATATCCAAAGGGAATTCGTGATCTTGTCCTCTATGCCAAATACAAGTTCAAGGACCCTATCATGTATATAACTGAAAACGGTAAACTCACACAAACAACTCCTTTAATTCTTGATTTATATTCATCGGTTTTCGTTTGGAATCTGTCGAGAATGGCTCTTCCAGATGGATTTTTCTGTCTAAACTGTCTGGATTCCGTCGAGAATGGTTCTTTTAGATAGTTTCTAGATGGATTTTTCTGTCTGGATTTCGTGGAGAGTTGCTCTTCCAAATGGATTTTTCTGTCTGGAATCGTGTAATCGTTTAGTTTCCTAATGATGTCAAATTTTGTAGGGAGAGATGAAGCTAGTACCGGTAAAGTTTTCCTTAAAGATGGTGATAGAATCGATTACTATGCTCGACATTTAGAAATGGTTCAAGACGCTATCTCGTAAGCATCAAAGAATCTCAATTCATACACCTAATGCCTAATACACAACCATATACATTTATTTATCTGATTTTGTTAATTGACAAATTTAGGGTTGGAGCAAATGTGAAGGGATTTTTTGCATGGTCATTGCTAGACAACTTTGAATGGGCAATGGGATACACGGTCCGGTTTGGATTGGTTTACGTGGATTATAACAATGGATGTAAGAGAATTCCCAAAACATCAGCTCAGTGGTTCAAAAAGTGGTTGAATGAGAAGAAAAAGAATTGATGAATGAGATTATGAACATTTTATTATATTGATTTCTCCGTTATTGTCGGAGATTTATCTCTTCTTTTTTCTCCTTTGGAAATAATGAGCAATTGTTTCAGTGAAAACACAACGAACCCGGTTAATATTATGGACCAGCACATACGTTAAAAAGCTTATGTAAACTGTATACTTAATGATCTTTCAATTCGATGTTAAGTTCAATGTATAAGCCACTACAAGGGTAATTATACTCCTGAAAAAACTTATTAATAAATGAGAAGTGAAATGAAGCTACAACTTTGCATTAATTTCCAATAATTTCGATGCTTTAAATGTATATTTCTTCACACATTAACTACAATCATTTAATGGATCCTATGTTTTCTTCCAGTCCATAAATTTACCTTTACCCAACGACCGATGACTAGTTTTGAAGGTTTACTAACCTATTGGCACAACGGAGAATCTGCAGCGGCGTAACTACGCCAACACTATGCATCCGATGTTGTGCTCACTTTGAAACAAACGACCACGCATTCTTTGGTTGTGTTTACTCAACACAGGTATGGAGATGTACCGGACTTCCTGGTGAACCTTTAGGTGATGAATCACTCACACTGACTGATAAATTCAGTTATCTTTTAAATAGCTATGACAACTCCAATTTCCCAATGTCAACCCAAATATTACCATTTTGGATCTTTTAGCGCCTTTGGAAATCTCAAACACACTCATCTATGCTCGAAAGTCAATCCCGGAGACTACTACTTGGAAGTACAGATCAATGATGTGAATGAATGGTTCGATTCCAAAGCTTTGCAATCGTTGCCACCACCTCGCAAACATGGTACTACACATCTCCGTGATTCATGGAAGACACCTCCTTTAGGGTGGGTCATATGTAATTTTGATGCATCACACCACGAGGGTAATTTATCCTCGGGCTTAGTTTAGGTTATTAGAGACAACTTGGGAAAGATTCCTCATTGTGGAATGGGTAGGTTTGGTGGCCGATTTACATGTGCGGAGGCAGAAGCTACAAGTTTACTTTGGGCAGTCCAATCAGCGTGGGGTCTTGGTTATAAGAGAGTATGATGAGGACATCGACTCTAGCAAGACTATAGAAGAGATGTTAGTTGAAGAAGACATAACTATCATGAAGGATCCGCCCAAGACAAGAGCAGGAACCAACATGCTTAGAGAAATGTTTAACAAGTCCATACAAACCTTATTGGCACAAGAAACTGAAGGGAAAGAGGCCAGACCAAGAAATGGAAGTATTGGAGCCCAATTAGAGCTACTTGAAGGACAAATGGTGTTGTTATCAATTCAGCCTCTTAAGGGCCCAGCTTAGGAACGTCCAAGGCTTGCCAAATCCATGCTAAGGTAAGTGTTTCAATAAGTGCAATCTGGTTTGTTCATTTCGCAGGTTCAAGTTTTCAATTTCTTTCCAATTTTACTACTAGCCGTTGGAGGCAATGAGTTGTAATCTTCTTCTTTAATTTTCGAGTATTCTCATTCATTGTAAGAGATACTTTCCTAGCTGCCTTGAACCATTATATAAGGTTCCTCACATGCAGCCTTGTAACTCAACTTTTTGAATCAATAAAATTGTATTTCTTCTTCTCAAAACCGAGAGAGATTTAAACACTTCGAATTTCGTCTTTCCTTATAAGTGATATCAAGGCGACTCTAAGTTCTGACTTATCTTAAGTTCTACCATCACTTGTGTGGCGTCCATCGATCCACCCTCACATACACTTCACCCACCAAGTTGAGCTAGGGAGAGACTTGAGTCCAACTAGCCGATCCCCATCGACTTAC
Organism: Lepidium africanum; assembly: GCA_900406405.1. NCBI lineage: Eukaryota > Viridiplantae > Streptophyta > Magnoliopsida > Brassicales > Brassicaceae > Lepidium > Lepidium africanum. The sequence goes on along the minus strand of OVAX01001539.1, from coordinate 14,596 downwards.
CTTCAAGTTCATTTGTTTCAATAGAAGAGTGACTTGAGTCTAATCTGTTGAAACCCTCTATCCTCTTTGTGAGATCAACCCTCTGATCTTACATCAGAGTACTCTTTGAAGGTGATAACGTCGTTGTACATAATGTTTCACAGAATCCACAGTCCAATTTTAGACTCTATCACCAACTTATGACCATCCAGCAATGGAAATGCATGTTTGATAGCATCAACTTTACACGTATCTCCCACAACTGTAATGTCGTTGCAGATATACTAGCTAGGCGTGTTCTTATGCTCACAGAGAGCAATTGGCAAATTATAGATTGTTGTCCTACTTTTTTAAGAACCTCTGTAATGATTGATATTAGTTCTTAATAAAATGGTTTACTGGGAAAAAAAAAGATCACCACATAATTTTTCTTTGTGGTTAGTTCTCACTCGCACAATATAAAGAATATCCATACAAATAAACTCATTTGTCTTGAAATGATCTGAACTCAAACACACTTAATTATAAAATTTTATTGGGATGTTTGATTGAAAAGAAATGTTCATTTTAATAATATATAAACCAAATTAATTCTTTTAAATTCTGCTCGGGTACCACAGTATTTCCAGGTGTTCAATAACAGTTACTCAAAGAATATACAATTTTCTTAACGGTCCAAACATTCCGAAAACATTTGTTTCATATTATCCAAAGAATGAAAATGTTCTTCAGGCCGTTTGACTAAAGACAAGACAAAGAGAAAAAATTCAACAATTCTCTCGTTCATAACAACTCAAAGAAGTCAGTAAAAGGCGACTCTGCGACCATATATTCTGGATCTGATCTGAATTCTTTGAAATTATTTATACATTCAAGTTTTTCGAGTGTTCCAAAATTAGTATTTCAATAGTTCAATTTACGCAGACATTAATTAAAGAGAAATTCATCTGAAATGCCCTTTTTGAGAAAGTTATTGTGTGGAATGCCCTCTTTTTTTCACCTTCTCCCGCATGCCCTCTTTGTAGTGTAGAAAGACCATAAAGACCCTAAAAGCCAGCAGATATTACCAGATGAATACAGACCTTGCACTGCCCTCTTATCACGGTCAGATTGGATTTGAATACATGAAACTCTATTTCTCTCTGTAAACTATTCACACCTTGCATCTCTCTGTAAAATCTCCACAATGAGTAAAATTTTCAACCAACATCTCAAGTAAGATGTTGAGAAGAAAAAGGTGAAAATTCAACTTGCAGAAGAATGGGTGAAAAAAGGTGTGAGATTAATTGTGGAAGAAAAAGGTAAAAAGTGAGGATAAACTCAGATATGTGATTGCAAAAGAATATGTGAAAAAGGGGAAATTAGGTTTCGGGTAAGTAGAAAACAAGAGAAGCAGGTATGTCATGCTCAGATTTGTCCTTTGAATGTTTGAAAGAGGATATGTACATTTGCTATGGTTATTATCGTGAATTTCAAGACATGAATGTGATTTTTCAAACAATTTGGGGGTATTCTTTTGGGAAAGGGATTTCAAGATTGCGAATTTGTTTGGGTTTTTAATCGTTTTTGTGTTTGAAAGAGGTTATGTCTTCTACGAATGAGATTTCTCGATTGGATTTTTGATGAGTTTGGGTTATCAATGAATGTGTGTTTGAAAGAGGTTATGTCCTCTGAATGTTCGATTTTGATTTTGTCCATTTTTAGGGTATGATTTTGGATTTGAAGGCAAAGACAATTGCTGATAAATTGGGGGTTGTATTCTGCGAAAGGTAGTTTTCAGTGAAAGTGAATCAGCCTTATGTCGATGTCTTTATATCAAAATTTAACTCATTATTTTTCCATGTCTAGATTTGACAATTCACAATACTAACCATTATCCCTGTCTATGGCGGAAACTGAGCACAATTTGGACTTATGTCCATGTCTTTATGTATCAACTGAATGCAGAGTTTGTCTTCAGTGAAATTGTATCAGTTTTATCTCCATGTCTTTATATTAAAATTTCTCATTATTTGTGTATGTCTAGATGTGGATGCGGACAAGGAAAACGATGCAGACAAGGACAATGATGCGGATAAGGACAACGATGCAGATGAGGACAACGATGCAACCAAGGACAAAAAGAATGTCTTTGAATTTTGTTTGGATATATTATGTCTGATGCAAATCTGTTTGAAAATGTCTAGATGAATAAATCAAAGATAAAGTCTATGTCTATTTGTGTAACTGTATTTGTCCATGAATTTGATTATTTTCCAAGTCCATGACGTTGGTCATTGTCCATGTCCATGACGTTGGTCATCGTCCATGTCCATGACGTTGATCATTGTCCATTTTTATGACGTTGATCATTGTCCATGTCCATGTCCATGTCCATGTCCACTCGTAAATGTATATAACAAATAAGACTTATACCTTTGTCCATGTCTTTAGTTTAGGAATTCGTCCATGTCTAGTGAATAAATTAAAGATAATGTTTATGTCTATTTATGTACGTCTATTTATATAACTAAATTTTTCCATATCGTTATTTTGATATATGATGTATGTCCATGTTCACATATGATAATTTGTTATACATTCTTCATATGTCCATGTCTTTATTGGTTAGTAGTATTTGTCCATGTTTACTTGAATAATAACTATTAATTAATTGTCCTTAAGTATTAGGTTATGTATAGGTGAAAACAATCCATGGGAATGTCTTAAGAATTCGTCTATGTCTTTATTTTTATATTACCATCAGAATGTCTTAAGAATTTGTCAATGTTCTTATTTTCTCATGAACATCAAAAGGCTTTAAGAATTTGTCCATGTTCTTAATTTATATTTATCATTAGAAAGTCTTAAGGATTTGTCTATGTCCTTATTTTTATATTACTATTAGAAGGTTTTAAGAATTTGTCCATGTCCTTATTTTCTCATGAACATGAGAGGCTTTAAGAATTTGTCCATGTTCTTGTTTTTATATTGCCATCAAAAGGTCTTAATTAAAAGTTTGTCCATGTCCTTATTTCTCATGAACATCAGAAGGCTTTAAGAATTCGTCTATTTTTATATCTTGGACATATATACATGTCTTTATTTTAAATACGAACTCGTTGTCTATGTCTTTAGATTTGACAATTGCGCATAGTACCAAAGACAGATGTCCATGTCTTTGTATTGACATTGAACTTTGTCCATTGGATCATGGGGAATTGGGACTTTCTTGAACGATAATTCACATACACGATAGTCGAAATCTGAAATGAATATCCAAAACTTCATGAGGAAGGAGATGAATATCCGAAACTTCAGGAGGAAGGGAGTTTCGCTTCTCAATTTCTCAAAAACTTTAATTTAGGAGGAAGGAGATGAATATTGGAAATTGCATCGAAATCTTTATCAAATACGGAAATACCATCACCAGGTTAGTCAAGCTTCCGATTTCGTGATGTATAATCGCGAAAAGAGATGGTGTGTTATAGAATCATAATTTGGAAGAGATTAAATCGATGAGATGAATCAATTTCTCAGAAACTTTAGGTGGAAGGAGATGAATATTGGAAATTGCATTGAAATCTTTATCAAATATGTAAATATCATTACCAGGTGAGTCAAGCTTCCGATTTCATGATGTATAATCGCGAAAAGAGATGGTGTGTTATAGGGTTAGAATTTGGAAGAGATTAAATCGATGAGATGAATCGCTGAGAGAAAGATATAGTTGCTTTTCTTTTAGAAAAAGAAGCGATAACTTTCGACTTCAGTCAAGGATAAAATCGTCATTATATAATGTCATAACAGTAAAAGAGGGCATTTGACACAAGAATAACATAAAGAGGGCATTCTACACAAATAGTTTTGAAAAGAGAGCATTCTAGATAATTATTTCTTAATTAAACAATATTACATCGAGTCTTTTATGCTTTCACTTATGGTTCGCTTCGTAATGTGATTTTGGCGATACGGGACAAAAACGATGCACTACAACTGCGATTTTTGACAAGTATGATTTTAGTAAATACAACAGGATAAAAAAATATATGATTGGTGAAATATAAGTGTTGCGGTTTTGTTAGAAATACTATATATCAAAAATAAATGTTTATTGATACATACATATATATATATATAAATATTTATATTAAAATTTTTACTTTGTATAATTTATTATTTTAATGAATAATTTTATAAATAAAAATTGAATAATAATATATGAATATAGGTAACTTTTGAATAAAGTATTTGACTTTTAAAATTATTTAATATCTATTTATATAACAATTAATAATATAAATGAATCAATATATATATATATATCATGTATTGTTATTACAAATAACACATGTATTCACATAATATGTATTATGATTGTAAGCTATATGCCATGTCTTCACGTAATGTGTAATTGTAATATATATAACATAAATATGTAGTCAGATGAATATTATTGCACTATTAGATAAAGCGGAAAATTGCTAAAAAAAAGCTGCTTCTTCACGTGACATAAGATTAATTTTTAAGTTATTTGAATTTTTTCAAAATTTTTTTTCTTCTTTTGTCGTTGTTGTTTCGACCATGATCGATCAGCCGACCTCGTAGACCCAAGCACTGACCCATGCTTGAGTGCTGCTACCAACGGGCCACTTACGACAAGGACGAATTATTTTCAAAATTATATGTTCACAAGTAGCCAACTTTATAAAAAAATATATGTTTTTACTTTTTCAGTTACAAAAAAAAAAACAATAACATGCATGCGTATACAAATTCACTTGTGGTCACTACTTCGTAGCCACGTATAATATGAACTTATGAATAAAGACATAATTGCGACCATATCCAAACCAAATAATTAATTTATACTATTTCTTTGTAACATATATAGACTGTTTGCATGTACTATACAGCTTCTCTCTAGCCAAAGTGGAGTCACAATGCTTATATTATCAGTACTTACATTTATTGAATTTACAAATGCAAATATACGTATAATATTCATCATACATTTTCCCATATACAATATATGGAACTTTATTGTTTTGTAGTTACGCTGTATATTGAATATAGAATATTCCGCTTCGAATATAGTAATTCTGTGAATCTTATTAATACCAATACTTTAATTAGTCAATAACAACTCAAATATCTTCTTTTAGTATATAGGAAAATCTTATTTGATCTTGTAATTAGGCTACACATATTTTATAAAATCGATTATACGGACTCTATTAATGAAAATAGAAACGTTTTCTTAAAACTTTACAATATCATTAAAACAATAGCGTAGGGATCATAAATCACTGAAAAAACTTCATGTGGTTTATACTATTATAAATTTGTCATTGGTTAGTTGTTTTATATAACGTGATAATATTGCTACTTGTTGCATGTGTGATATCGATAAGGTTCGATTTTTAGTCCAAAGTTTATTCTTTAAAATCCTTTTAAATTTTTCACCTGTAATACGAAGAAGTGACACCCTAAACCACCAAATTGAAAAGAGTTCAAGAACTCAATATTGTTTTTCTAATAGGAAATTTTCAGTGTTTTTCTATTAGCATTTTGTTTACATGGAATTCCTCCATTTTTTAACAATGGAATTTGAGGTTATTTGATACGCATTACAGGAAGAAATCGAAAGAGAATTAAACGATTTTTATCTATTTATTTAGGGTCAATAATTAATAGGTTATTTTTCGATTACTAAAACTCCAATTTCTTTGGGGAATAAAATCTCCAATTTTAATTCTAAAAAGTGTTTGAATATTATGATCATATTACATCAACGTCTATGAATTAATCAATGGAAATGTCAGCTTTTTGTAACGTGAAAGCTGCAAGTATGTAAAGAGTGTTACATACAAAAAGAGTTATCGAGAAAACACATCGAACATAGTCACTATTTTGGACCATATACAATCTCCACTTGTCCGACAGCCATTCCAAGTACACTTGTAGTTCTACATAACTGAATCTAATCACTGATTCTGACTACATTCAAACATGAACATGAATAGAACCTAAGAATACAGTCGAATTTGTTTGTAATACTAAAGGTAGCAAAATTTGAACTCTCTTCCCTAATTAAATACCACTAATATGAGTAATTATTGTTTAATTTCTATAATCTCTATAGTCTATATATATCAGAAGAGAATCGTTTAGCTTGTAACATCTACAAATCTCAATCACTTTGAAGAATTGTAATAAATCGAAAAATAGAAAATCTAAATATGAAGGTGCACTTTTTCATTCTCCTTTTGGTAATCTCATGGTTATCGAAGAAGATAATTCCTACTGAATCTCGAGTAATTGATCGTCATAATTTTCCTGATAATTTTGTTTTTGGAACAACTTCATCGGCTTTTCAGGTAATATTTTAGTTGGTAATATTAATATAGTTTTTCTAATTTTTTTGAGATTATGATAATGAGAAAAGATTTGTATGACGTTGACAAATGATACGGAATCTAAACTCCGTACGTACGTAATTAGTTGCAATTAAGATGACGTTGTGGATTTATTCTTTACTATTTGTATGTGATCAAAATAATTAGACGTATGATGTATGTTAGATATTTTCTACAAAAACTACAAATAAAAATTAGTGTTCTCTATATAACTTAAGCTTATCTATTTGTACAATACGTAGTATGAAGGTGCAACAAGTGAAGGTGGCAAGTCTCCAACTATATGGGACTACTTCAGCCATACATTTCCAGGTCTCTTTTATAAATGTATATAAATTACATTTCGTAAAAATATTGAATTCTTACTAAAATTTATATACATATATATATATATATTTTAAACCTTATATTTATATATTGATGACTAATTGGTATATTCCAAATGCAGAAAGAACCAATATGCAAAATGCAGATGTAGCAGTCGATTTTTACCATCGTTACAAGGTACTATATATTATCTTATATATATATTATATATATATATATTTGTTACTTTGGACCCATTATTTTATTTTTCTACTAATTTAAATGATCAAAAATTATATAAACCAGGATGATATCAAGTTGATGAAAGACCTAAATATGGATGCTTTCAGATTATCGATTTCGTGGGCTAGATTAATACCCAGTAAGTTAATTTATATATAGAATATTGACTATATAAGCTTGGTAAATTAATATATATCTATATATATATATAATTATATATATTATAGTTCTGTAAATCTACTAATTTTGTAATTATTTAAAGGTGGAAAAGTAAAGGATGGAGTAAACAAAGAAGGTTTACAATTCTATAACAATCTCATTGATGAGCTTCTTGCTAATGGTAAATCTATAACAAACTCTCTAATGAAAATTAAATATATTATTTGTTACATTATATTATATTATATTATATGGTCTATAACGAACAAACATATGCAGACATTCAACCATCAGTTACATTGTATCATTGGGACCATCCTCAAGCACTTGAAGACGAGTATGGAGGTTTATTAAGCCCTCAAATAGTGTAAGTAAACTTAGCATATATTTATATCAAGATGCACACAAAAGAAGTACTAATTAGTGATTTATTAATTATTACCTTTTAACAGTGAAGATTTTCGAGATTTTTCAAGAATATGTTTTGAAGAATTTGGAGACAAAGTTAAGATGTGGACAACTATTAATGAACCTTATATCATAAGTGTTGCGGGCTACGATACCGGCAATAAAGCCGTCGGAAGATGCTCAAAATGGATAGATAGTCAATGTCAAGCCGGTGATTCAGCTATTGAACCTTACATTGCATCACATCACCTTCTTCTTGCTCATGCTGCAGCTGTTCAAGAGTTTCGTATATGTAACAAGGTTCGGATTTAAGATTTATTTTTTGTCAACAATTAGATCAATAAGGTCCGATCAATAGTTCCAAACTCATTTCCTATAAACCCTCTTAATCTGCTTGTGGTGGGGAGGGGTCGAACCTATGATGTCATAATCATTAGTTGAGTCATTTAAACCACAGACTGAAAAGAACTCGACATAGCTTTTAAATCTTTTTTTATCATTAAATGAATCAAAAAAGATGAATCCAAAAGCCTAAATCCCACACTCTAAAATCTTTTTTTAATCTAATATCTATATATGTAGTGACAAAAAAATCTACTATCTACGTAGTAGAAAGGGATTGGACCTCTGATGACATAGTCATTAGTTGTATTATCCTAACCACCAGACTGAAAAGAACTCGACAATTTCTAATTTAAACAAATATTTAATTACTTTCTTTATTTTTAAAATTAATCGATTGAAATCATTTGTGTGATTACAGACTTCACAAGACGGTCAGATTGGAATAGTTTTATCACCCCGATGGTTTGAGCCATACGACTCTACTTCTCTAGCCGATCAAGAAGCTGTTAAACGAGCTTTAACCATTGAACTAGATTGGTAAGTATTCATATACTTTAGATAAATACAAAACATTTAATATCAATTTTCTTGTAATCATAACATATTTATTCATGATATTAGGCATTTAGATCCAGTTATTCACGGAGATTATCCAGAAACATTGAAGAAACAAATCGGAAATAGATTACCTTCTTTCACCAAAGAACAATCTAACATGTTAAAAAATTCATCGGACTTCATTGGAATAAACTATTATACTGGTCGATACATTGCTCATCTCCCACATATTGATCCTTCACGACAACGATTCAAAACCGACCAACAACTTGAGTACAGAGGTAAGAATCCTAATGTTCATGATATCCGTATAACACGGAGAAATTCATTAAAATTCCAAACTAATTAATGTTTGTGTTTTTAAACAGTCACAAATCACAGTAATCACCAATTCGGACCAGGGGTATGTAATTTAATTTTTGACTAGTTTAATTATAAATATTCAACATTAATTGCAAAGGTTCTAATAATATCAATGTTTGTTTATGTAATCACAGGAAGATCGAGGAATAATTCAATCATATCCAGAAGGATTACGAAAAGTTCTTAATTACATCAAAGATAAATACAATAACCCTGTAGTCTATATAAAAGAAAACGGTGAGAATTTTATTTATGTCACTTTATCTAGTAACACAGTAAAATCTTCTTTACACGTAGTAATATATATTTGATATTTTATTTTCATAGGAGTTAATGACTACGACGATGGTACAAAATCACGAGAAGAGACTCTCCATGATACATTTAGGATAAGCTACCATGAGGGCCATCTCCAACAACTCCAAAAAGCAATAACGTAATTTTGCATATTTAATATTGCATTGCCTTTTACACAAACTTTTTGTCAACAATTAATTCGATAAGACTCAATCTATATAGTTCAAGTTCATCAGTAATTTCAAGTTTAACTCTACTTGCAGTGAGATAGAGTAAAATTTTAGATGTATGGGTGATTAGTTAAAGCAGCTGAACCAGCAGACTAAAAGGAATTCGATATTTTTAAAATAATTAATTAATCATTTTTCTTAACTTTCAAATTTTGTGAAAATATTAAAAAAATTTAAATAAAAAAGAACGAAAACGCAAAGAAATTTTTAGCTAAATGGTTGAATGTCACAGCTATTACCTTTTCTACCTGAGTTTAATTTCTAAAAATCGTATTTGCCTCGTGTAATACTGTGTTACTGACAAAAAACCAATACTTATCATTTTATTAATATTAATTACTTTTTTAATATCAGTGAGGATGGGTGTGACGTAAGAGGATATTACATGTGGTCATTACTAGACAATTTCGAGTGGGAGCATGGTTATTCAACTAGATTCGGTTTGTACTATGTTGATTACGAGAACGATCTCAAACGTCATCCTAAAGATTCCGTTAAGTGGTTCAAGCAGTTTCTCAACAAATCTGTCGTGAAGAGTGAAGAATCAGAGGAGAATGAAGCATGCAATGTGTCACGTGAGGAAAGGTATAATAAAACTCTTGATGATTCAGAAGGTTTCGAAGCATCTATTGGTTCGATTCTCTATCTCATGACGAACACATCGAGAAGAGAAGAAGATGATAGAGATCGTTGTGCTTTTAGGAATCTTAATGATCAATTGGGTTTCTTGTTAGGAACATCTTATTCTTTGTGAGTTTAAAGCACTTTTGATGTTAGACCCTTTAGATTTTTGCTCTGATTTTGGAAATTGTTTGTCTTCATCAAAAATAATGAGTAAATGACTTTAGTAAGTGCACTTAATGGCCTTCTGTTCAGTGCAACATTTTATACTTATATTTTCACTGTCTCTTGTTCTGAAAATCCACGTGTAACCCACTTTGCTTCATTAACACCACATGATTGTACTTTCTTTTCTTATGCTTTGACTATTTACTTTGATGAAAAATTCTACTACTAATTTTATTTTTTCCTAACTTCGAAACATATCTAATAAGCAAATAAAATTTGGAAAATAATTTTATTCCACCATTCTATTTTAGAAAATAATTTTTTTTTTGTGAAAAATAGAAAAGAAATTTGAGCCCTAATGTTAAGTGTTTGAAAAAAAAACACTACTACCAATCTATTTGTTTTCAGTACAATTGGTGAATCTTAAGATACAATATATACGAGTACGACTATTCGGTACTGATAATTAAAGGTAGCCACGATTTAAAGATGGGAAACAACTATAAAGAGATATGTCCACTAACAAATAAAAAAAGAGAAAAGAAAATATAAACATTAATCACTTGGACTTGTAGACAAAAATAAAATAAAGTATATAGTTCATAATTAGCAAAAATATAAGACCAAATTGAGTAGATTCAGATTGAAAAACTACACTTATTATTTTTTGACCATTCAGGTGTTTTTAACTCTAAACAATACTTTTGAAAAATTGTTTATATTGTTTTTTTATCAATAATTAGATCGACAAAATCCGATTTATAACATAAAGTTCATCCTCTAAGATCTTTTTTAATTTATTATAGTATAAAATGATGGAACCCCATATCTCTGTGTAATTAACTGGATTATCTTAACTAGTACTCACTCCACTTCAAATTATAGAATGTTTAGGTTTTTTAATTTTGTTTCAATTTATAAGATGTTTTGCACAATTCTATACAAAATTTAATGAATTTGATAATTTTTGACCTTTAATATTCTGGTGAGATTATTTTTAAATAAAATATAAAATTATTTTCAAAAAGTAATAAATGAGTTTCTTAATATTTGTGCTTTTGCTAGAACATTTTATAATTTGAAAGAGAGGGAGTAGATTAAGAAAAATTCTGCAAATAATTTATATTTTTTAAAGTGATATTATCAATAACGGGTTCTGTAAATATTATCGAAATTCTGGTTGTGTTGTGAATTTGTAATGTTAAAAGACCGTTTAGTGATGTGCTTAAAAAACGAGCGTTAATTATAGTGAAGTGCTGATGTGTTAAAAAACGAACGTTATAGTAAGGGCCATGAACTTATCCTTAGAAGGGGGCAATGCACAACAAACACACATTTGAATGCCAACTTTACAAGTTTCGAGGTGAGTAAGGTTAAAATTCTTAAAGACAAAAAGAGATAAGGTAACGTAAAAATGCATTTTATTCGATAGAAGATTCGAGTTCTTAACATTCAGATAAAAAAAATAGATTCCACTACCTGTCGAAAATCTGTATTACGTTTTTTTTCCTCTTGCGTTACACGTGAAAATTGACATTTAATATCTTGTGATTTTTTTTATTGCTAATGTCTTCTGTTTAATAAAATTAAATATACTTTGATTAATCCAATTTTTTTTCTAGTCGAGTTATCTATTGAAAAAGTTCAACCGAAAATAATAGATATGTGAAATGACTAATGAGGTAATAGTTATATATAGCTATAATTGTAGCATCATTTTAAAGATGGTAATTTAATTATCTAAATCTTTGTTCCAGGGGGTTAGAATCAACGGGCACAGATTCCTACGAAATGTCAGCTTTGAACATGAGTGTAGGCGTTTCAGAGAGTTTTTACTTGCAAAATTGACTTCTTTTTTTGTCGTATGTAAATACATTGAACTTCCACGTAGACCAACCTCACCTCACGAGACTAATTAAGCTTTTATATATATAACACACAGTCAGTAGATAGAGAAGCATAGTTTGTAACGAAGAGAAAAGAAAGAAGAATGAGGTTTCAATTTTTCATTCTTCTTTTGATAATCTCATTGCTTACAAAGACAATGACTTCTCTGCAATTTGATAGAAGTAGTTTTCCTGATGATTTCGTTTTTGGATCTGCTATTTCTGCTTTCCAGGTAATTTTTCATGGTACTTTTAGAAAAGGATTTGCAAATTTTAGGTTCTCTATATATATGTAAAAGAAATTCTAATTGGTTGGTTAATTAATTTATCCGTAGAGCGAAGGTGCAACAAATGAAGGTGGAAAATCGCCAAGTGTTTGGGATTACTTCACCCACACTTTTCCAGGTATTGTTCTTAATAATCTGTTCATTTTTTAAAAACATTTTCATGCTAATTTTATGTATTAGTGGCTAATAGTTGTATAATAAGTTAGAATACTTTTTCATGCAGACAGAACCAACATGCAGAATGCAGATGTAGCGGTCGATTTTTATCATCGTTATAAGGTACAATAGACTTAATTAAGTGTGACTTTTTATAATTATAAGCTTGATAAAGAATCCTTTTTGGTTGATGTGGACAAATCATTTTCTTAAATGACCAAAAATTATTAAATGGCAGGATGACATCAAGTTGGTGAAAGAGCTAAATTTGGACAGTTTCAGATTTTCGATTTCGTGGGCCAGATTAATACCCAGTACGTGTAGTTATAACACTCAATAATATTTTTCTCCTAATTTTAAAAATATTTTTTTGATTCAAAGGTGGAAAGGTAAAGGATGGAGTAAACAAAGAAGGTCTAAAGTTCTATATGGCACTTATCGATGAGCTTATTGCTAATGGTAAGCTGACTATAACAATTAACTACACTAATCTTAAACAGAATTAACTCTGTATATTATCTTATGTTGTACAATTTGGTGGTAAATTTGTAGGCATTCAACCTTCGATAACTCTTTATCATTGGGACCATCCTCAAGCTTTGGAGGACGAGTATGGTGGATTTCTAAGCCCTCAAATAATGTAAGCTCAATGAAACAAAATATATTGCAAAATTTATAAAATTAAGTACATTAGTTAATGGTTAAGATATATCATGCGTGGACAAAAAGGAAATTGTATATATGAACTAAGAAATTCTTTTTGGTTTGTTAATTCTAAATATCAGAGAAGATTTTCGAAATTTCGCAAGAGTTTGTTTTGAAAATTTCGGAGACAAAGTTAAGATGTGGACAACTATCAACGAACCTTATGTCATAAGTGTTGCGGGCTATGACACAGGCAATAAAGCTGTTGGACGTTGCTCTAAATGGGTTAATAGTAAGTGTCAAGCCGGTGACTCTTCCATCGAGCCTTACATTGTATCACATCATCTTCTTCTCTCACACGCTGCAGCAGTACAAGAATTCCGAAATTGTAACAAGGTATAACTTATACACATGCATATAAGTTTATTATGTAAATATTATGTATATTTTCTTTTGTTAATTTAGTTCGATTTTGTATGACGGGACAGACTTCTAAAGATGATAAAATTGGGATAGTTATATCTCCTTGGTGGCTCGAGCCTCATGACTCAACTTCATCAGCCGACAAACAAGCCATAGAACGAGGCCTTGCTTTAGAAATAGATTGGTACGTTACATCTTATAAAATAAAGGGAACAATATCATATGTATTTATTCATCATATTCTGAATTTATTTTTTATAGGCATTTAAATCCGGTGATTAATGGAGATTATCCAGAAATAATGAGAAAATACGTCGGAAATAAACTACCTTCATTCACACCAGAACAATCAAAGATGTTAATAAATTCATCAGATTTCATTGGAGTAAATTATTATAGCGTACGTTTCATTGCTCATCTTCATCACATTGAGCAACCTCGATTTAGAACTGATCACTATTTTGAGAGGAGAGGTAAATATACTAAATCAATATTAATTCAAAAAATCTCTTATTTTTTTGTTTAAGTAAATTTAAGTAGTATATATGTAAACTCGTTAAATTAATTAATCTATTTTTTTTATGTAAACTCGCTAACTTAATTTATCTATTTTTTATATGAGCAGTTATAAATAACAGTAATCACCAAAGGGTATGTAGCTTTTTAATCAATTTAATTAATCCAATTTTTGATTACTTTTTAACTAATTTTGCTATAAAAAATTTCAGGAAGAATCATTGTATATATACTCTTGCCCAGAAGGTTTGCGAAAAGTTCTTAACTACATCAAAGATAAATATAATAACCCTATCTTCTATATAAAAGAAAATGGTGAGAAAAATTAACCTTTTCTATCAACAATCAGTAATAATAAATTATCCTACGTTTAGTTAATGATTGCATTAAAAAATTCTTCATTTTATTATTTGCCTATGTTGGCAGGAGTTAATGACGTTATTGGTACAACACGAGAAGAGATTCTCAAGGACACATTTAGGATAAACTACTATAAAGACCATCTTAAACAACTTCACAAAGCTATAATGTAAACTCCGATCCTCAGGTTATGATGTGATCATGGAAAGCACAACAGCTGCAGCACCGGAAGTGGAGGGAAGGATTAC